>VXBX01003021.1:833003-852334 GCA_013400415.1 Scytalopus superciliaris
AGGGGGAGGGGCGGGTAGAAATGGCAATAAAGGGCAGCAGCTGTTGTGTGCTTTGCCAGAGCACTCAAGGGAAGAGGCATCTGGTCAGCCACTTATTACAGCCCTCAGTGTCTAAAAAGCAGACCACCCTGCTTGCTCTCTGCAGCTCCACACAGTAAAATTCCTAACAGTAGCTACCGAGACTGTGCCTCATGGTGTCATTACACATCCCCCTCTACCTTGTGAGGGCTTTCCCCTCAAATCCTGCTTTTGGGTCCCATCACTCCCCATCTCCCTCTTAGCCCATGCAGTATGAGTACACATTCCTGCAGCCTCTCTCAGCCTGTTTTCCTTCCCTGTCCAAGGCTCTGTATGCCTGCCCTCCTTGCACCTCCCTCTTAACAGGGGTTGCATTGTTGCTTTGGAACAGAAGGGATGGGGAAGAATAACAGAGCAGGCTTCTGCCAAGCCAAGCATCATGTAAACAAAAGAAAGCATGTAGATTGGCAGAGTGCATTTGCAAACTTGAGAGACTTCACAATAAAATGCTTTTTCTTCTTTCTTGTTTTCATGTTGTTTGAGGGAAATAGCCACTGGAGAGGATTCTCCTGCAAGTTTTGTACACTGTCTCTGCAGACAGATGGATGATGTCTTGATTTTGAAACCCAAAGACCACAAACAGCATCTGAAAGGCCTTTTTCTCCCATTACACACAGCAATCTCTTTACTTTGAAAAACATATGCAATCAAAAAGTTGTTAGCAAGTACCAATTCATGTGCTGAAATAGTCAGTGGCCCATGGCCCTGCAGGCACGTGCCCTTCCTGTTGGTGGAGGGGACATAGAGGGCACGACCATGGCACACCCTTGGTACTATGCCAGGGCTTTATGTATGTCTGCAGAGAGTGAATTGCTAGTTTATAGGTGTTAGACTTTAAACAAGGGACATTTCATCACCAGGGAAAGGAATTAGAGGTGGGGTTATCTATGCTTGGGATCCACAAAATTCTCTCATTTGGATATGGGGCCTGTAGCGACTTCTGCTGGGACCCTAACCCCCACTGCCTCTTCTTCCCTGTCCCTATGGGCTCTGAGGTGGATTGTAATTGCTCTGAGGCAGGCTGTTCTCTGCATCCTCTTTGTTCAGATGCTGATAGAGAGCTATCTGAGTGCAAGATATGCATCTTAGTGCAAGGAGCATCCAGCCCTTCCCTGCAGGAAACAGGAACTACCATCCTTCAACACAACTAACAAGAAAAGTAAAAGAATTTATCACTGGTTCTCATTTTTTGTGCAGACTCTGATCATCAAAGCCTACCAATGTATTGTGCCTTAGCTTTGAAAGTCACAGCAGCCCAGTCTGTGCAGATGACCAGTGGTCTTACCACAGTAATTCAGCCTTATCTAATATCTGGTAAAGATCTGTCAAATCCCCTTTCCCTTAATGGTTTAAAAAAACCCAAAATTTGAAAAGTAGAATACAAAACTACAGCAATAGTGAGTACAAAGGAGTATTTATCCTTTTTTAAAGCACACACACCATTGTTTTGTCTCTCAAGCTCATCAGACTGTAAAACTCAAAAGGCTACATCATTCTAAGATGTACTGTTGTTTCCCCTCCACTCCTCAATCAGCAGACATAACTTTCTTCTGGAGCAGCAAAGCTTTAGAAAAGTAATTCCTGATAAGGACAAATGAACAGGCTGCCTTCTCTTTTTCCTTAGGTGGCTCCCAGGGTATCTCCAGAGGAGCTTCTGTGGGTCTGATCTCAAGACAACACCATAACCTCCGCAATAACCCCTCTCAGGAGTCTGACACAGCTCAAGTGTGACTGGAGAGTACATGAGATCCCAAGGTCTCATCCCTAATCCAGAAGGGCCCAAAATCATCAGTCCCCATAAACCTTGCCTCATGAGCTGGTGTCCTACAAAGGGAATTGGCCCCTGTGACTTCTCTTCAGAAATCCTTGACCACAAATAGACATTATTCAATTGGGTTTTTTTCTTCGAGCATTGTTGATGTTTTTGTTCTAAAACCTGTCAGATAATCTCCTTAATTAAAATATATTGGCCAAGAGTCAGTACTTACAAGGCACCATCTTGACTCCACCCCCCTCCACCTGATTTGGGGGTGCCAGGAAATATTGAAATACATTTCTCTTGGAACCCAGCCAAAGAATTAGTTTAATGGGAATGCACTCCAGAATGCACTAAGCCCTTGGCCTGCTGAAGGGTGGTCTGCCCTTAAAGCCTCTCTTCAGTCTCCCTTGGAGTTTCTGCTGGGGGTTGATGCTCACATACAATTGTTCAGACATGTTGCTTGCTCTCAAATGAGAATATGAGGATCATCTCTTAACTGGTAACTGTAACATGAGCCAGATGCTCAAAGCATGGTGCAGATATTCTGGTTCATGTCCCCTCTCTGCTCTCTCAGAGACCAGCACGGCTCACCTGAGAAGATGAGTAGCAGATTCTGAATAATCAACAGTCAATGTGACTGCCACGAAAAACCATACCTGAAGAGTACTGGGAGTGAAAACTGACAGTCTAAAGCACTAATTTAATTATTTAATCAAGCTGAAAGAAGTTTACAGGATTTTTTTTTCCCCTTACTCGATTATACAAGCAAATTTTTAATTGGTATATTAAGTTACTAAAGGATTTATTTTAAAAAACTCAACCATATCTATCTGTTATCAAAGAACGTTATTACAGAAAACATTATAGTCTGTGGGGTCAAATGGCATTTGAAATATAGCAAAAGCCTACTTTGACAGTCATTTCATGGGGCTCCAAACTGATTGACAGGTTGTTCATTGTACTCAGACACGTCTGTCTTTCAGAAAAGAGAAGCACAAGTAACGTAACCTCTGCTGACTTTTATCCCCAGACCATTTTCCTCCTCAAAAGTGCATTGCGCACCAAGAACTCCACAAAAAGAAAAGCAATAAAATACTACTTCTGCTGACTTTTATAAAAAAACCCACCTTTTAAAAGGTTCAAATTGTGATTATAGAACTGAAATATTGCTAGCCCACAAGCAGTAGGGAAAAATATGAATAAATTGCAGTTCGGTGTTTTACAACAATTATATTTTAGCTCTTAAACTGACTTGCAATTCTGACAGATTTACTGCACATTCAAATTAACATACCATAGCTGGATCTTACTATTGCCATAACTTTTATTCAGTCATATTTCCAATGGCAGCAACTATGCTTTTACTGTTGGATAATTTTTGCTAAGTAAAATAAATACCCTGTTAGATTCAGGCTTTTGCCCATAATTCAGCACCAAAATGTAAATTGCTCATACGAAGAAGTAGTTGCTCTCTGGGGGCTGGAGGTAGCATAACTTAAGAGTGGAAAGAGGGCTGGGAGATAAAATCAATACACTCTTCTGACCTGGGGGTCATTGTCCACTGACATAAAATGAATGTAGGACATAGAAATGTGTAGGACCCCACAGGTTTTAGATCAGCTCTGCATAGGCAGGCACTGCCACTCACTCACCTCCTGGTGCTGCCACATTCCTTTGGTCAAATTTTGGGTGTAGGCACACTGTTGAATGCAATTGGGTTATGGCAATACACCATGTTACCATCAGCCAAATTCCACTCTATAGTTAACCATGCCCAGATCTGCACTTAACCTCAATGGTAAAGGTAAAATGCAGGGTACTGTGCCTGGGCAGATGTAAAAACACAAGCATGGAGAGTGACTGTCATAGACCATGCAGTGCCATGAGTTTATCTCATTTAAGTATGTGTCTTTTTAATTTCCTCTGAGGTTTTTAGGGTCGCACATAGCTTACATAAGTTCTGCTCCTTGGTAGCTTTTTGCCATGTCCTTATTCCTGATAAGGAATTTTTCCTTAAGAATTTGGCTGCTCTCAGTCTATAGACCAACACTTGGAGTTGGAGATAATTCCCATAGTAAGAAATCACTTCAAAAGATATTGAGGTACAGTTGCATGGCAATGCCTATTTACTTTTAAAAGAAAAACAAACAAACAAACCACAAAAGCTTTTAAAATTATGCCATGTTCATTACAAGCTGAAAACCTTTTCAGGACTGAAATCGGGGTTAAAAAATTATGGTTCACCTAGCCACAGCTGTAATATAGTGATAGGCATCACACAAAGGCCAGGGGTTTGACATGATGCACTGAAGTTATGGTTCACAAAGAAAAGTCTGCTTTCCTCTCATTGAACCAGCTCATTCACACCTTGTAGCACTCACACTCTAACAAAGTGAGGTTCAAGGCCAGTGTTTGAAAAGATATCTAAAGGTCTCATTTGTCTTTACGTAACACACAGACTTTATATTTAAATTAGAAATCTAAAACCGATAAATGTCAGTGACTTTCAAGTCTTACTGTTCAGGCACTCAAAAACCAAAATAATCAAAATCATCAGTGATCAATGTGATTGATACATTCTGAATGGAGAGAGGGTTTTGAGTCAGGATCAAGAGCATCCAGCTTCTCCATAAAAATAAAATAGTGCTACTGTGATTTGACAGACAGTATTTCCAAGCCTACAATCAAAATGGGCACTTCTTCAGCTACTAAGTCTCCCTTTGTCTTCACTGCTAAGAAGCATCACTTCGTTACCTTGGACCAATGCTGAGAAAGGGAAATTTATTATTAAATTTAAAAGATGACTTCATTATAACCTTGTAGGTCTGTTGATAGTTTATAAATAAGTTACCGTACACATACATCAGCCAATCTTTACCATTTGTCAATTTGGATGTCCCATATATCAGTACAGATGGGAGAAAAAAGTTATTATGTCCAATGTCCCTTGCTTACACAAAAGTTCATACCGAATTTGATGTTTCAAATCACACACTTGACAATTTTATTGTTGTCAGTGATAAAGGAAAAAGCTCAAATGAAACCCGTGTCCTTTGCTGTCAAAGACAAGGGTATCTCATGTCTTGAATGCCATCACAGGCAGGAAATTGCCTGCCCTGGTTTCAAAGAGAGATTTCTGGAAGAAGAAGGGAATGACTTCTTGACAAACCACACTCTTTTTGAAAATTGTCTGTCAATCAAGGAAACCAAATCTGTGATTAGATGTTAACTCTTTTAAGTTGCCCTAATGTTGTCCACACAGCATATTTAGGTTCTTACTTTAAAAGAACGATATTTGTCCGTGAGTAGCTTTGTCTCCAAAAACTTTGTTACCAAAGTTTTTCAATCAATGCCTTCAATTTACAAAAAAAATGCCTTGTCTGTTTTAGTCACCATTTATTTATCATCTCTCATGCCAAATGTGTTCATTTCCCTCAATGCTCAAAACACCCTTTGATCTGCTTCAGAAGCCTGGGAAGAGACAACAACAGCATTCACAGCTTGCATTAGACTTATGGAAACACAGGGTGCAGGAGCCAACTGGCAAAGGCAAAACTCAATAGCGCAAGCCTGGACAACAGGAATGCTCAGCAGGGAGGCTGTGCAATACTATCTTCTATTAAAAACAAAAAAAAACAAACAAAAAACCACAAACAAACAAAAAAACAGCCTAAAAATCCTATACAAACAAAGAGGATCTCAGCACAGGGGAATCGGATGATGTGTGTTTGCTTTGCAATTTACATGGAATCTCCCATAGGCAGCAGATGGATCAATTTTAGCAAAGCCCCTCTGAAAATCTGCCCCTTCTATTTAGGAATTCCACAGCTCCTGTTCCCACAGACTTGGGGCTTATTATTTGTTTTTGTAAGATACCTAAAAGAACAACACTAAGACTTTCACAGGGGACATCTCTGGGCATGACTTCAAGATAAATTTAAGCACTGAAGATGGAAGCTGTGGAGTTACAGAAAAGAGAACTGGAAACTTCAGTGTAGCCCTTCCCTCTCTTCTACCGGAGATCTGTTAGGACTGACCAAACTGTGCCAGAGAAGTTAGAAGTGAGATTTTTTCCAAAATTACACAGGATGATATTAGGAAATGGTAAACTTGAAGGTGGTAAGGAAAAAAAAAGCAGCATGTCATACAGTGAAAAGAGCTAGGATGTTGCCTACAGTAAGATGTTAGAAAAATCAAAACAAAATCAGGGATCGAACACTTGTGCTGCACTTCAAAGCTGCAACAACAAATACTAACAAGGTTATATAATCTCCTGCTTCAGGATTTAAAGTAATCTCTATGACAAAATTAATATAAAGGTCAGATTATTCAGTTTCTGCCCACTCCTTTTTCCCAAGGCAACTGGGTAAAGTGTTCAGGAGACTTTCAAACTGCTGGGAGGCAGCTCACTGTATCTTTTTCACAGCATGCTCTTGGTCTGATTGGAAGTGGGATTTCAGCCCATGCATCATTTAGCTGCTTTTGCAATTTTTATCTCTGCCGCTCTCCACTCTGAGACCACATCTGGCAATATCTACAAACGCTCGCTACTCATGAAAATGTGATGAATACCAGGGTTTGCCAAGAGGAGTCATATTGCATCTAACAACTTTATAATAGCCAATAACCTACCTATCAGGTCCTGGTAGTTTATTAGAGACCATACTAATGGCTTTTCTCTAATACTACATTATTGAATTTCATAGGTGGGCCACACTGTGAAAAAAGAGAATGTCACCTTTTCTATCTTTGTAGCTAAATAAATACATATGTGCAGGGGAAATCTACATTAGCTCACTGTACATTTTTGGAACATGAACTCTCTCCTGATACACACATTGGCATTTACTCTCCTCCATGCACTTTGATTTCTGTGCTTTTCCCTCTGTGCCAAACCTGGTTTAGGACTACCTCCTACAGAAGTTGCTCTGTTCCACTCACTGTTGAGTAGATTTTTTTTCCCCCCCACTCCCTTTCCCTTGGGTAGGATTACTCTTGACTAGCACCAGCTGTTGACTACATGCTCCTTTGAAGCATCTTGAGCTTGTGGTAGTCAGTAAGACAAGTATGGGATAGGCAGAGCTGGAATCTGATTTCAGTTGGACTATTCATTATAGGGATAAAGCTTCCCCAAGGGGCTCAGGTTTCCCCCCAGCAAGAATACCAGAGAATGAACAAACACTTACAAATTATTCTTGGGTCACAAACACCGCAATATATAGCATCATGCTCATAAACAGAACAACTATTCACCACAAATGCAGAACAAAGAAGTTCCTGCCTTAATCTCTGCTTCCTTTGCAGGGAGCAGTCACTGCTGTCCAGGCTGGACTATCAGCATTCACTTCCACACACTGACCCCACCACAAGCAGCAGGAAATGCAGCTGCTCTTTAACTCCACTCACTGACATTAAGACTCATTCAACCTAGATAATACGTGGTGAAGATAAGTGCTTACCTTCACAGGCTCATCTTACCCCTCTTCTATTCCCTAGGGCCTACTGATTCCCAGCACCCTCAACCATTACTAGGGCCAGAGTCAGGGCTTAAATGGGTGCTGTGGGTGGGCAGTGCAGGTGAGGATGAAATGGGCAATTAGGGGTTATTAATGCCATGGGGCCCTGACAATTTTCTGCACATGCTGCAGAGGCTTGGTACAGCTGGGACATATCATTCTAAAGTCTAACTATGGCAGGAGATGCTCCAGAAGCCGAATTTTCAGGCTGGAGCAGAAAAACAGATGCTGAGATCTAGGAGACTACCTTAGCTGTGGTGAAGGATGAGTTCTGCCATTGTCCTAAAGCACGTGTTGCTGCAGCTGGGCACCTAGGGCAATGTGTGTGGCTTCTCCTGTCAAAACCATACTTTTTCCGTTTTATAAAATAATTGCTTCTGTTTTTGCTGATGATCAGAGAGGCATAGCCCATTTGCTTCTTTCAGAGAGAGAGAATGTAAGGATGAGCAAGAGCAATTATAGAAATTAGAGTCATACATGGAATACAAATGGTAAAGAGACAAAAAATATAATGCCATGACATTTCTGATGGCACAAAGCTTTAACTCCTGCCACCCCCTTCTAGCTTGCTCACTGTGGAGTTCTTCCACGTGCTTTGCAGAAATAGTGTTTTGAGGGGAGTAAGATGGGAGAGAGAGATGTGTTTTATTGCAAGTTACAGCTGATTTCTATTAAATATTGCAGGCAATGGTCCCAAATAGTCTCCCTGACTGTGACCCCAATACGATTGCTTGCCTGGCCCAAATAACACGGCATGAAACAGCATAGGCCTCATTTGGAAATGCAGGTGTTGGAACCAGGCAGGAATGGAAAAGGTTGTGGATCCCAAGCCAACAACTAAAAGAGAAAGTACCACCAGACACAGCCCCTCAGGATGCTACCCCAAAGGATGGCAGAAGAAAGCCTGCATGTTTTTCTCTAGGTACAACACTTAAATGAGCATATGCACGTATGATCCCTCTTGCTGTGAGCAGGATGAGAAACACTAAGCCTTTGAGCCATCTGTCCCAAAGAACAGAGCTGTTCACCCTGCAAGTGCTTAGGGAGGGACACAGAGAGCAGATCAGCAGCCCTTTTGTAGCAGCACTAAGGGGTCTTGCTTTGCCACAGACCTGTTAAGCATTGTGTTGGGATCACAAGCACTCAGGCTTTTTCTAGAGGACTGATGTTGCCCTGCTGAAATGCCATCACTGCCATGTGCCAATCAGCAGTCTGCTGAGCCATCACCAGGGGACGTCCACATCTGGGGACAGAAGAAGTTTGGGCAGGTACAGAGGTCTGTATGTATTTGCTGCCATCTCCTAAACACTTCAGAGGACAGATTATCCTGCAGAAGCATGGGACTGAATTCATGGCTATGAGAGTTGCCTATTGTTGTGTGGTGCAAGGTGATTCCTTTGCTGACAGTGAGCTGAGATAGTTGCACTTGAAACTCTACATATCTAACCAGACCTCTATAAAAGTCCATCTCTTAAGGTGCCCTCTTCATTCAAGAGCAAAAGGGAGACCCTTCCACAGGAAGGCTTCAAGCAGTGGCAAAGAATACATGAAGTAAATACAGGCTAAACCTCTTTATCCTCTCCTCCCCCTAAATGCAACAACATAGGGCTTGACTGAGGGCAAACCTCTTCCTTACAATGCAATCCTGACCTCAGAAGCAGCTGTGTCTGAATGAAAGGCAGATGTTTGCTCCAGCCAGCTAGGGTCAGTGATTCAAAACACCCACCCACCACCAGAAGAGCCCATGGGAGCATGCAAGACAAAACCCGAGCAAACCTCCACAATGAGAAAACGGCAAAAACTCTGATGATTAGATTTTCTGAAACTCCCAGCGAGCCTTGTTGCTGTGCTGGGTCTGCCCTGCTTTTGGTGAAGCAGCACAGTGCATTGGGTCTTGCTTCAGTCTTTAAGAGGGAGAAGTGTTAGGAGTTGATTTTCTCATTTGTATTCCCCCTCCGAATCAAGAAGCAGATCTGTTCTTCTGAATTCACATCATGTATTCAGCCAAACCACTGTGTGCCCTTTAGATTGACTAATCGACCTGCTCCTATCATCACTCTCCAATTCCCTCTCTGCCTGAGCTGCTATATGGTATTCCTCATCATGCCACTGGAGCCATGTTCCCCTCTCCTCTCTTGTCTGAACCCATTCATTGGACTGCTGGACACAAGACAACAAAAACAAGGAGGTGTGCTGGTGCTGGATGCCTCTTTCCTGATTTAGTCAGCAATATTTGCTGGCAGCATGCTCACAGGCCAACCAGCCCTGAACTGATCAGGACCACGTGCTCCTTCCTACTTAGGCTTCCAAAATGTAATGCCAAATGAACCATCAAAACTTACAGGAAAACGGTGAATTCAGTTTGCCAGCAACTAAATTTTACCTTGTTACAACACTGTATATTTAAATACTCCATGGAATATTAAATAGGTAATACTGGATTCCCTTAGCTGAAACTGCTTCCTTTGTCCAAGTAAATCCTGCTCTCAGCATCCCTCCATCTTGTCTTCATTTTGCTAGCTTTTGCAGACTGCTTCTCCCCAAATGACCGAATATGACCACTGTAACTAAATCAATCATCCATCTAGAGGTGGAAGCCTGCATTTATTTATCTGGATCAGGAATGCTGTAGATAATGTGTCATTAAAAATTGCACTTTTCAAGCCACAGATATCATGAGCGTGACTGGCAAAGAATGAGCTTTTAGATAAGAAAGAAGGCTTAGGAGGGTCAATTAGGTTATAATTGGTTTGGATCCCTGTCCTCCCACATACAGGCTTTATTACAGCCCTATATCTGGAGACAACATCTTATTCAGCACAATTATTTTTACAGTGTGGCTGCACAATTTGGGGATTGCCAACACATGATATCCATGACCAACAAATCTGAGATTATCAAACATTTGAGCCCATCAGATTATAAAGACAAAGGTCATGTTGGAGAAAAGATAGAGAGGACAAAACCACTGTTCTTCTGGCAAGCTAAACTCAAGCCTCTGCAGAGCATGATTGGCCTGTGAAATAAAACACTGCAGATCTGAAAGGAGCCAGTCAGTCATGAGTTACCTGAGCCCTACAGCTGAACCCTTCCTCTCCATACTCAAATGGGGTTTCCCTAGCCTGGCAATGTTTCAATGGCTCCAGCAATATCACAAAGCAATCTCCTCTTATGAGCATTTGCTCTGGGGAAGGAGAGAGAAACTCCTCTTAAGGCCTTCTCAAACTGATTTTTTCATCGTTCTCTCTTGACATCTGTTTTCCAGCTAGTGAAAAGGAAAGATGTGGCTGCAACGAAGCTGTCCTGTGAGCCCCAAGTCAACAAGCTGCTCATGTGGTACTATGTTCCCCAGGGCAGACCCACAGCCCTTTCTTTGACAAGTCCTACAGGAGTAGGGTTCCTACTTGTTTTCCTACTGTCCATCATCTGTTTTTGCTGGAGTGTACCTCGCTACCCCTCTACTAAGCCAAGCATCCTTGCTCTGTGGGATCTGGCAAGAGCATTGCTGTTGATTTGCTCTACAGCTTGGTTTTCAAATATCTAAAGTCAACCCTTTAGGTATTTCAGACAACAGAGGAGCCAAATTGCTTGAAGGGAGACATCCAGAATACTATCAAAATGAGTGCACAGCACCTGGTGATCATCAGCATCATTTTTTTTTTTTGTGTGTGTGCTGTTGCTCTCACACCTCATTGTGTATGTCAGGATTTGTAAGAAAGGCATGGGAACTGGGAGCTCTTGAATCCCAGTCTCATTTCTGCTCCTTGCTTGCCATTTAACTTGGCGCAAGGTATTCATAAACTTCTGCATCCACTTTTGAATGTATCATGAGGGCTCATCAGATTCATGTTTATAAATAATGGCTTCTACATGCAGTAATATGTGGTTTGCAGTAAGCATAACACTAAGCTTGAAAAAGGCAATGCAGCCCTTTTGATACATACAAGGAATCCTGAGGACCACTGCAGAGATGGATTTTGAGATGGCTGATCATCAAGAGGTCTTCCAAATAAATCCTCCCCTTGAAAAGAAACTTCAGGATGGATTTGGAGAGTTTCCCATTTTATATTTTATTTTATGTTTTTAATTCATAACATTGCTTTCTCTATCACATTCCTTACAGGCTCTTTTAATATTGGGAGGGGAGGGGGGATTGCAAAAATTTATCATTTTTTTGTCCCTAGGAAGTGTAACAATTTGTTGAGATCTTGTTTCTCTTTAACTCACCCCAAATACACATGCATACCATAAAGATCAGAGCAGTGAGGAAAAAATCCATTTTTTATAAGGCAAGCAGCACATTTTGATAAAGCATGCATTCACAGAATAAATTTTCTGAAACAAACATCTGCCTTTTTACCATTTATTTTATAAACTGTCAGCAACATCTTACATGTATGTGCAATAGCCAGCAACATATTTAAAAAGAGAGAAAATGCATGCATTTTTTACCCACATTTAGCCTGAAGTGGCTTCATTATTTATTACTTCAGTTTGCTGCTGCTGTGATTGAGAGCTGGAGAAAGGGAAGCCTCCAAGCAGGGATCATGGGAATATAAAGGGAATTGGCACTCACAAGTTGCTGAGAAAGTCTTGGGCTTGTGGCCTCATTTTGACTCCTATCAATGCCAAGTGTAAAATAATAGTCTGATTCAGAGCTAAATACCATCTAGATTTCCCACTGAGTCCATTAATTCCCTTCTTTTATTGTGGCAGAAAGTATTAAATACCTCAGATTAGAATCAGGGTTTCATGCAGGATCTGTATTCCAATTACACAGCATCCTTTCCCGATTCAAGATATTGTATTGATTTGTTTGGGGGTAGGAGGGATTCTTTCCCCCCTCCTCAAGTTAAAAGAGCAATTTATTCTTTCTTTATGCTGTAGTTCAAATTGCAGATGTTTCTGTCATGCTGCTTTCTATCAGAACTGGTGCATTAGCAAGGAGAGTGGTTGCTTGCAAAGGAATATATGAATAGTGGACCTGTTTTCTCCAGTCAAATCATCTCTCTGCAATCTTTGAGGATTATCATCACCGATGAGTTCCAAAGTGACACCTGCTAGGCACAGTCTAGCTAATTATTTGAAGCTTTTCTGTTTCTGCTGAAGCTTTGGCAACCAGCCTGTAAAGAATGACTCTGAGCTGTGTTTCCACAATAAAGTGCTTCTAGGAATGAGACAAACTGCTTTTTCTAGCCAATGCAAGAGACATTTGCCTCCCTATCACCACAAAAACAATATTAAGCAGCTGCTCAGCACTGCTTTCTGAAGGCACTTCTGTCACTGATCAGCAGAATTTAATAATGTCCAGATCTAATCCCACAGACCGAAGCAGGGCTCCCAGCAGAGGCAGAGGGTGTATGAAGGGGGTATTTTGAAATTCAAGTTCTCTCACAGGCAAGTGAGCAGCTGAAGTTATTTTGGGTTGAAATATTTAGCCAGGGGCAAATGAACAGGTTTGATAGGCCAGTAGCAAATTACTCTTTAAAGTTTACTTTTCACTTGGTGCTGAAATCAGACTTCTAAGAAGCCCAGAAAAGAGTTTCCGCTTCAATCCTTTTTCCTATTTTATTTTATTTTTTTTTCCATTTGGCAAACACAGGATCTTGGATGTGCATTTGAGAACTGCAATGAAAAGTACTAATTTGGCTGAAAAGATAAGCAGTCTAGCTGATACCTGATGCAAAAGCATCTTGTGGGGGGGGCTGTGCATCACCAGTTCCTGTCAGGGGGGATAAAGGGACCTCTCTTTGCAACAACAATGAACTTCACAGCAGATAGAGGATTGTACTGGGCTGTGTAAAAGAGCAGGCTCATTGTCTAGGCTTCATAGTCCCTACTGGGAGGTGAGCATCCTCTGAAGGTGGTCAATGCACCCAGTGTTTTCCCAGATTCCTAAGTTGAACACTTCCAGTGCTGGTGGGAACCCACCATGTCTCCTGTTCCACCTTATCTTTCTCTGTCCAGCGGTAAAAAAAAAAAAGGCATACTGACACTAAAGTAATTCAAAATGACAAACAACCATTAACTATTCTTCACAAAATTGTTTCTGATTTGTGATGAAGGATGCTTGCAAGCTACGGTGGGAAGAAAGGAAGAAAAGAAATATGTAAATATGTGGTTATGCTGAATTATTCATAGAGTTTTGCATAAAGTCCAATGTATAAATGTATTACCAAAAGTTGATGCTATAGGACAGATGTTTTCCCTGCTCCTATCTTACTGTTTTTTCCCTGTCACTTTGTGGGGAAAAAAAATTTAAAATTATAAAATCTGCATGCAATAGGTAGTATACAAGTCCCAGATGTTGAATTGGAGAGCTGGATGTAGGAAAACATTGGGTACTTAGAGTCAAGGTCAGATAATCTAAAAAGACAAATCTATAAATCCTGTCATGACCAGGTTGCAGGTTTTAGGGATATTGAAGAGCTGAACAAAAGTGGAAGAGAAGGTTAAGACAACTTCCTTCAAGCATAATTCAAATGTAGGCAAAGTCAGAGGAGAATAAAGTTTGGTTCAGGCACATGTTCAGGAGACAACACAGACAGCTTAAGGGCAGTTCATAGCAGACTGCACACACTGCAGCTCCCCTCATGTGAAGAGATGATCTGGCGTAAATCGTACTGCCATGTCACATAAAAAACCCCAAACAAACACCCTCCAAAACCCAAACCAACCAACCATCCAAACAAAAAGCTTCACAAACCCCAAACAAAAGAAACAAAAAAACCCCAAACAAACACCCTCCAAAACCCAAACCAACCAACCATCCAAACAAAAAGCTTCACAAACCCCAAACCAGTCAGAGATAGTGGCAATGACCACAGTGACCTTCAGTCCTACTGGGTCATACATCTTCTGTAAGAAAAAGTTTCCCTAGGAAAGTCACTTAGGTGATGTGCCTGATGAGGGAGATCCCATGGTCCATGGGGTTGTAGTAGAAACACTGAAGAACAAGTCACCAGCACATGGAAAGAGAGCAGGCAACTGGTTCATTGCTGGACCTTCCCAGCGTCATCTGTGAGCAGGAAGGCAGGGCTCAGCCCTCAGCATCATGGCTTGGTTGACTAAGGCGGGTAGCATGCCTCAGCAATGTTTAGCTGTATCTAAGGTAAGTAATAACTCCTCTCTGCATCACAAGGTTTCTGCTAGTCTTACAGAAACAGCAGTGCCTCTTCTCTTCACAGCCCCTACTTCAGAACAAATGCCTGCCTCTTGTTCATGCACATCCCCTGAGCAATCCCCTCCAGCCCTGCTCACTTGTGCCTCCAGCCTGCTCACAGCACCCTCTAGGAACAGTAGGGGCTTCACTGATGGTTCTTCATCATCCCCATCCCTTCTTGTGCTTTTCTTGCCGTGACAGGCAATAAGGATACAATAGAGAGGAAAGACTTTCTTCACTGAGACCTTCACCCTTCAGCATACCCCCTATGGACTTCATCTTGCAGTCAGGCTATACGAGATCTTCTCACTGCTTCCACAGTTTTGTTTGTTCTCTTCTCAGTCTCTCTCTGCTTGTAAATAATGCAGCCCAGCCAAGTATTAACCACTCAACATCACCTGCCATCAACTCCCAGATAATTCTCTTCACCCAAATCACTGTTTCTCCAGCCTTTCAGGTGACACGGTTTTGAGTCACAGTCTTGTTCTTACAGCCACCTTATTGCTAAATACAGCTTGAGTCCTCCCTCCTAAACAAGGAGTATTTGACAGGTTCAATGGGACTTCACCTCACCCGTAGCATACTGTGAAGATAACTCTAGAGAAACATCTCTCTTTGCTTCACTGAATATATAAATAAATTCCAGAATGGTGCTATTTCAAAGTTTATTTTTATAGTGAAATAGCTTGCAAAACTGACATTCTCAGCCAAGAAATGGTCGTTCTCTTCCACTCTTACACTGTAATAAATGCCCTGCTGGAAGCAACCCTCAGTCACAGATACAGCACAGAGTTTCTACCCTTTTCCCCCACAGCTGAAGTTCCTTGAGCAGACTGAACTTCTCAGAGCAGAGCCAAATGTCCTTTTTGGCTTGAAAACAGGCATCTTGGAGGAGGTAGTCTAGTCCACAGGCTATTTTTATGGGAAGGAGATATAGAACTGGAGAAGAATAAAGCACAAACACCTGCAAGGTACCACCTGAGGAAGACACATCCTAAACTGAAAAAAAAAAAAAAAATTCTCAAATAGTTTCCAAAAAAACACCATTTTGGTAGTTTTTCCTTATTTTCAGTATCTTAATGCCTACCCTTGATGCCTCTTCCCTTGCAAGCACTGGTCTGGTAAGGCCATGAGAAGAACGTCTACATCCTTTGCACTTAGACCAGAGATACTGAGATCTTACCACAGTTGTCCTTCACTAACTAAATTACCTAATAATTATCCTTAGCAGAGTGAACTGACCTCTCATCACTTAGAAATAAGCAAGGCTGTAGGTTTGGTTGACAGAAGAAATTATTTTTTTTTCCAAAATAAAAAAGTAAATCTGCATACCTTTTTCTTAAAAATTCTGAGCCAAAAGTTCAGCTGATCGCAGCTGCTGTAACTCCATGGTATTCACTGGAGCCAGGACAATTCCCACTGGCTGAGTAATGAATTGTCACGAGTGAGTGAGGAGTGATCAGGATAACATTTGGTCTCAGCAATGTGAGATTGCAAATGAGGGATTCTGGTTTGGTGCTTTGTTTTTTCTTTTTCTTTTTTTTTTTTGTTTTCTGTTTGGTCTCAGCCATTTATGGGTAGGAAGACTTTAGTCAGAGTTTGCTGGGCTTTTACAACCATTTATTTTTTTCCCTATGAGCTTGTGTTCCACCTGCAGATAATGGTCTCTGAAAATTTTCCCCCAAAGAAATAATAAATTCAGTATTCAAAGTTATCTCAGCAGTAGATGGCACTGCAGGGACTGAAACCTGAAAGAGAAAAACCAAAATGCAAATTTTGCTCTCAGAAAGCACTGTCAGGATTATAAATGCTATAAAATATCCTATACATGCAGGTTACCCTAATAACCACATATTGATTAGAAATTGTTTCCATAATTGCACTTTTAATGCATGGAGCTTCTAACGGCTTTGCACATGCTTTGTTGCTGCAGAAAAGAAGGTTGCATGACTGCAAGCAAATAGGCAGCCTACTAGCAAGGAGATTTTGATTTGTGTATTATTTATCACAACATACACCTTATAGTTAAGCTTTTTTTGTAGCATTTATCTGGCTTAAAAGGTAACGAAGGAGATTTCTATTGTGGGAAGCATTTGATTTATAGTCTGCAAAATATCCTTGCTCTTACATAACAGGATTACACTAGGCCTAATCTCTATTAGATACTGTTATAAAATGATGTTACACTTTCTATAAGGCATGAATATGTGTAATACTCCGATGGACTGAAGCTGTTAATTGAATGTGCTGTATTTCTTTGAGAAAAGCTGTTGGAAAGAAAAGTTCCCATGATCAAATCCAACAGAGAATGAGGTGGATTCCTATTATAAAGGCAGGCTCATCCCCCCCATCACAGGAGACCTATATTTGATTTCAGACTGAAGTGATTTATCATCACCCGGTCTTTAAGACAAGCCTTTCTCACAGTTCACCTCCAAACCTCGAAGGTCCATTTTCATCAGGGTGGGTAATTTTAGGGTGATCCCAATGGTATTACTGTGCTTGTTGGTGTGCTAGAAAACCAATCTCTCCATTCCACGATAGCATTTCCTCCTTGTCTACTTCAGCACTGCATCTCAATCTTCAAACCAGAGAGTGAAATGTACATCAGGGAGGGGATGGGCTTCCTGCAAGCGAGTCTCTGGAGAGCAAGAGCTAGATTTGGAGCCTGGTGGGGGAGTCATGGAAGCCATCATGGCTCAGGGAGACTCCATGTGGGTGCAACTCCTCCATGACATGATAAATGCTAAAGGGTGTGTGGTGGAGTTGCACTGACATCCCAAAGTAGCATCTTTGCTTCCTGCATCTTCTCTTTGAATACAAAAGACACAGCTTTCCAGGGGGAGATTTTGAACCACAACGGCCAAATGTGAAGTCCCAGGAGTGCATTGATAGCTGAGGAAGCTTGGAAACCACAGCTGCCATTAAGGAAATTAATGACACATCTCACTTCAAGGATACTCTTCTATTCTTTTGTTTTCTGTGGGATTTTAAGCTTTGAGGCAGTCAACTAACACATATATTTGCACATAAAAACCTCAAGTCCATGGAGGAGCATATGCCTTCTTTGCAAAACCATACACAAAAGCAGAAGAAAGGACAATTGTATTTCTCTGAGTTACACTTGTCTATGTAAGTATCAGGCTGTTCTGGTTCTTGGTAAGCAAGCATTTGTCTAGAAGAGGCGGGGCTGGGGGGGGGGGGGGGGGGCGCGCAGGANGGCGGGGCTGGGGGGGGTGTGGGGGGGCTCGCAGGAAGATTGAAAAGCTGGGGGAAAGTACTTCCTCATGTATAAAAAGAAAAAAAATTGTGCAAAACATTTCTTCTGCAGCACACCCTGCCTGCACTTGCAGCTGCAACATGTGTGGAAACAAAAAGCACCATTTAGGGCAAACTTTTCCAAAATAAGATAATATTCTAAAATATGCACTGAAACAAAGGGAAATGAAACCAGTGTGCTTGTTAATGATGTGTGTGCCAGCATCTAGCTCTTTTAGGTGCTGCTTGAAGAAGTCACTGGGGGAAAAAAGGAAAGCACTGTTACTGGAATTAATCCTGCACAGATCAGGCTTTTAGTTATGTATCCCACATGCACTCACAAGCACAAGTAGGCTGAACACCAATTTTGGGGTTGCTCATCTCAGGCCTGTACCAATATTATCCATCAGTTCTGCTGCTCATCCTCGTTTCTGAGGCATGAAGGGCTTCTCAAGGATGTTGGACACCTTGTACCAGCTAGGACATCCAAATTGGACATTTTCTTCTTTCTTCTTTTATTTTTAATTTGCTTTTCAGCCTGTGAGCTCCCAAAACTGGGAAAGAGGCATTCTGGTGTTACAGACAGTGCTGTTATTTAGCTAAAAAAAAGATTAGTAAAGGAAATCACCAAATATCATTCTGGGCACACACCGGTAAATTTTGTCACCATGCCAGCACACGATTAACAAAAACCTGACTGAAATTACCTTTGAAAATAACTTACCATTTCCTCTTAAATCTTTTCATCTCCTTTTACTTTATTTTGGTTGAAAAGCAACAATAGAATGTCAGAGGTGGGAGGAAAGACATTTTTGTGACAAGATTGTGGAATATGCAACGGCCTGGGAAAAAGCACTTCTTGCCAGTCTCATTTGTATTCAATAACTCAGTAGGCATTCCTTTTTTTATGTACAAATATACATGTACAAACACGCAGGTGGTGCCAGGATAATTTTTTCTGCATTTACAGTGCATTTCCTACTTTGCCTTTGTCATCCTTGTTGTTTTTAAATAATAATCATTATCTCAAGTTTTCATTTGAGAAGCAGATCATGCCAGGAATGTAAAGATGGTAGCTCTTCATTTTCTGCAATCTGGAAATAAAAATTTTAACAGTTCTGCCCTTGAATTTTGTTGTAACATAAGAAGAAAAAGAATGTAGTGTTGTTGCCTTGTTTGGGTTTTGGATTTCCTCCGTTTCCAAAGGAATAAAGGGACCGAAGCATTAAAAGCTGTTGGGTAGTGTGTATTACTGTTGTTGTTCTCAGAGAACAAAGCCTTTCTTTTAAAGGGTTTCAATGCATCTTACCTACTTCCATCCATGTCCCACTCTTTTGCTCCTCCATCTGTGCTAAAATTTCAGAACAATGTCATAAGCAGAGGGAGTTTCACCAAATGTTGTTCAGATTGAATAAACTAAACCAAGATCTGGAGCAATATGTGGGGTTTCTGGGTGTGGAGATTCAGTCACTTCTTTTGTCCCATTTATCAGACCAAACTCAAATCAGGCCACTCAACTGGCTGTCAAAACATGAACTTGAAAGTATTTATATATATT
>VXBX01003022.1:0-11954 GCA_013400415.1 Scytalopus superciliaris
AGCCACTCCTCATAAGACTTGTGTTTTAGACCCTTCGCCAGCTCTGTTGCCCTTCTCTGGANTTTCATGAGACCTGTTGGCTTTTGCTGGACACACTCCAGGACCTCAATGTCCTTTTTTAAGTGAGTGGCCCAAAACTGAATGCAGTAGTCAAGGTATTGCCTCACTAATGATGAGAACAGGGGGTTGATCTCTCCCTTAGTCCTGCTGGCTACACTATTCTTGATACAAGCCAGGATGCCATTGGCCTTCTTGGCCACTTGGGCACACTGCTGGCTCATGTACAGCTGGCTGTTGACCAACACCCCCAAATCCTTTTCTGCCGGGTAGCTTTCCAGCTACTCTTCCCCAAACCTGTAGCCTGGCATGGGGTTGTTATGACCCCAAGTGCAGGACCTGGCATTTGGCCTTGTTGAACCTCAAACAATTGGCCTTGGCCCATTGATCCAGCCTGTCGAGATCCCTCTGCAGAGCCTTCCTACCCTCTATCAGATCAATACTCCCATCCAACTTGGTGTCATCTGCAAATTTGTTGAGGGTGCACTCGATCTCCTCATCCAGATCATTGATAAAGATATTAAACAGGAATGGCCCCAATACTGAGCCCTGGGGAACCCCACTTGTGACCAGTAGCCAACTGGATTTACCACCATTCACCACGACTCTCTGGGCCCAGTCATTTATCTGGTTTTCTACCCAGCAGAGAGTACACCTGTCCAAGCCATGGGAAGCCAGTTTCTCCAGGAGAATGCTGTGGGAAATGGTGTCAAAGGCTTTACTAAAATTCAGGTAGACAACATCCACAGCCTTTCCCTTGTCCACTAAATGGGTCACCTTGTCATAGAAGGAGATAAGGTCAGTCAAGCAGGACCTGCCTTTCCTAAACCCATGCTGACTGGACCTGATCAATGGGTTGTCCTGTATATGCCACATGATGGCACTCAAGAATCTGCTCCATAACATTCTCTGGCACCAAAGTCAGGCTGACAGGCCTGTACAGTTCCCTGGATCTTCCTTTTGGCCCTTCCTGTAGACAGGCATTACATTTGCTAACCTCCAATCAACTGGGACCTCCCCAATTAGTCAGAACTGTTGATAAATGATTTAAAGTGGCTTAATGAGCACTTCTACCAGTTTCCTCAGTACCCTTGGATGGATCCCATCATGCCCCATAGACTAGTGCATGTCTAAGAGGTGTAGTAGGTCGCTGACCATTTCCCCTTTGATTATGGAGGCCTCATTCTGCTCTCAGTCTCTGTTTTCCAGGTCAGTGGGCTTGGCACCCTGGGAACAACTGGTGTTGCTATTAAAGACTGAGGCAAAGAAGACATCCAGTACCTCAGCCTTTGTAATTATGTTGCCCTCCACATCCAATAAAGGATGGAGATTCTCTTTAGCCCTTCTTTTGTTGCTGATATAGAAACAGTTTTTATTGTCTTTTACAGCAGTAGTCAAATTAAGTTCTAGTTGGGCTTTGGCCCTTCTAATTTTCTCCCTGCACAACCTCCCAACATCCTTGTAGTCCTCCTGAATTGTCCACTCCTTCTTCCAAAGGTCATAAACTCTCCTTTTTTCCTTGAGTTCCAGCCAAAGCTCCCTGTTCAGCCAGGTTGGTCTTCTTCCCTGTCAGCTTGTCTTTCAGCACATTGGGATGGCCTGTGTAGTTAAGATTTCCTTCTTGAAGAATGTTCAGCCTTCCTGGACTCCTTTGCCCTTCAAGACTGCCTCCCAAGGGACTCTTTCAACTAGGCCCCCAAATATGCTGAAGTGTGCCCTCCACAAGTCCAAGGTGGCAGTTCTGCTGACTCCCCTCCTTACTTCTGCTACACCAGGCAGGAACTTGTCACCATTGTCCCCTATCCCTTAAGTCACCATGTTCTGCTGTTGCCATAAGCCTTAATATAGTTACAGATTTTAATGTAGTTTTATATAGCTTTATAGTCTTTTGCATTTAAAAAGTAGTATATAACCCCTGTACCAAATATTTAAGCTAGATTTTAACCTCTGTGTCACATTCTTGAAGCCTGTTTCTGTGCTAAGGGGGAGATATTAGGCTGTGTTCAGATAGCTANATCATATGTCCTGTTTGCCTGACAGATGTACCCCAGGGAAGGTAGGGCACAATTCCAGTAGTCTCTCACTCTCCCTGATATTCCTTAACAACCTACTCACCATGTCCTGGAGCTCTAAGTAGAGGTTTTCCTCTACCTGGGTGCACCTCCCCCAGGTGTGCTCACTGCTGCTGTCTGGTACTGGTATAAGAGTAGGACACACCCTGCAGCTGAACACCTGGGTAGCAGCATGTTCCCACCAGAGCTCTGTCTGGGAAGCTGCATCAATCATGTTGGGTGCAGAGTTTAGAGTGTTCATAGACTTCTGCCAGGTGGATACCATTGCTCCCCAGTCAAGTTGGCAAAGTTACAGTACCCTTCCTGCATGCTCTTCCCTGAAAACTGCTTGCCCTGGTCACTAGCACTCCCTAGGGACTCCTTTTACACGGGGGTGGGGAGGTTGGCCGCCGTTGCTCCTGGCCCCACCCAGGTCTTGTCAGCACAAGCTGCAGGCTCCTGATGGCTCTCGTGGCTCCCCCAGGTTCAGGACACTCTCCTGTGCTATGAATCGTGCTGGTACCAGAGCTGCTCATCTTGGTGACTGAGTATTTATCTTGAAGGCACTAAGCTGATAAATAAAGTCTTGTTACATGAAAAAGTTTTATTAGCAGAACCAGATCATGGAAAGTTCAAAGAAATTTAGAAAATAGTACAAATGAAACAGAGTAGCAATGGTCAGTACAATTTCTATATTTCATGGTACCATGTAGAAAAATTATTAAAAATAGGGCCTAAATTAGAATTTTGATATTACTACAGACTGTCACTAACAGGGGATCATGTGATCAGAGAATTGTCATAAACTACTTTTCCTTAATATTCAGACTATGAGGTACATTACTAAAGACAGAAGTTTTAAAGTACTTTCTGTACTCCTTCAAAAGCCATCATTTAGTTGTGAAATTAATTTTCTTAGGATTACGAGTGTATTGGGCATATGTGGCAAGATTTTGGTAATGGACACACATACACACACAGACATGACAACATCTGCAGGACTAGCCTCTATGAGAAGTCAGGGGCTGCCCTGTGCCAGACACAGATGGTTCCAGCTGGCCTGGCAATGGTCCTACTGCAGCCTAAAGTCAAGACAATCAGCAAAGTTTGTAGTGCTTTTGTGAAAACATATTTAGCAAAAAGCAAAAAACGCACCACTGGACAGACAGAGGAGGGGAGAAAAAGGACCCATGCTGGAGAAGTTAGATATTTCCTGAAGGAACTGTGGTCCATGGAGAACCCCCAGAGAACCCATGCCAGAGCAGAGTTTTCCTGATGGGACTGTCTCCCCTGGAAG
This sequence comes from Scytalopus superciliaris, assembly GCA_013400415.1. Classification (NCBI taxonomy): domain Eukaryota; kingdom Metazoa; phylum Chordata; class Aves; order Passeriformes; family Rhinocryptidae; genus Scytalopus; species Scytalopus superciliaris. The sequence continues at coordinate 3,406 of VXBX01003022.1, forward strand.
AGCCCATGCTGAAGCAGACTTTCCTGACAGGAACTGTGACCTGTAGAGAACCTATGCCAGAGCAGGGAGAAATTAAGTACAAGAGGGAAGGAGTAGCAGAGAGCAACCATTATGTTTGGACTGTAAACTCCCTTCCCTCATTTCCCCTGCACCCTGAGGGTGGTGAGTGGTAGAGTAGTCTGGAGTGAAGGAATGAATTTGAGCATGGGAAAGGGGGAAAGAAAGGTGGTGTTTTAATGTTTGTCTTTCTGTTTCTTACCACTTGAATCTATTTTATTTTGCAATAAATTAATTTTCCACAAGTCAAGTTTGTTTTGCCTGGTATAGTAACTGGCAAGCAATTTTCCTGTCTTTATCTTGACCCATGAACTTTCTAATTCTATTTTCTCTCCCTGCCTCACTGAGGAAGGGGAGTGAGGAGGTGGGTGGGAGTTTGGCTCATAGTCAAGTATAATCCCCCACAACAAGTTAAAGTGTGATCAGAAATTCACAAGGGATAAGTACAGTGATAGTTAAGCGTCAGAGAAAACCTCCACCTCAAAGTCCTTGAACTGCCAACTATGAGAAACCTCCTGGAATATTTTATATTTACATGGTGCACTATTTCCTTATGCACCAAGGGTGAAAGGGATGAGAGCCAAGAGACTACTGACTGATACAACATAAATAGGGTCAACTTTATATTCACAGAGATCATCACTATCCATTGACACTGACAGAGCATTCAGAACTGCCCTTTTGCCGCTGACATATAACCATGGGACTCCCTTCCCAAAAGGGTTAGTTAAGAAGGGTTTAGAAAACTAATGCACACAGCTCATTTTATCCCTTCCTCAGTTACTGGACCATGTCCTGTTCCATCCTGTTGGCTCTTCCCTCCCCTATGAACTTCTGAACCTAGTTTAGAATCTCCTCTATGACTTTCAAGTGCCAGTAGACTTGTTCCTCTTTTTTTAAAAAATGAGGAATGTAAAAGTCATCATAACTAAATCAATGACAAAGTATGCATTACTAATTCATGGTCTACTGTAACAGCTCATAGTAGTACCAGCATACATTTTTAAACAGTGATTCATATCTCACTTGTTTACTATAAACGTGTCTACAGCACTACTTATTGTTCATTTCAAAATGTAAGCAATGAATATAAAATAAAAACAACTCTATACTAGTGTCTGTCATTTTCAGAGAACTCAGTGAGCAGCACACAAAGTCATCTTGGTTTGGTACAAAATAAAACCTTTACCAAACAATTCTTAAACAATTAAACTAGGCTAAATCAATATAAAACTCAGTTGGGCACTTAAGTTAAATGCCTCAAAATCACATGACTTAGGATCATGACTTAATATGCCCCATAAAAGCCTTTATGCTAAAAAATATACAACCTATTTAGGTATTTAAATAAGTGTATATCAAAACAACAATAAAGACAAATCTAGCCACCCTCAAGTACAAAAGGCAACCCACCTCTGATAGTCTTCCCATCATACACTCCTTTCTCTGAGCGGTTGAAAGAGAACAAGAGAAATTAAATTTTAACTCTACCTGTCTCTAAACAAATAAATGTTTATCTCTGCCTTGTAAGGAGACAGACAAGACTGAATAGTGAAGAGTTGGTGGAAAGAATTAGAGTAGTTTTACATCAGGTGTTGTGTCTGGGAAACAGTTAACACTAATTCAAATGTTAACCATGGAAGATATTTCTGCCAGACAAATTGCTTTGGATTGATGCCTGTTGTATATCAGCACTATAAGACGTCATACTCAAAATATAACTTATAGCATTTTAATAAATTTTACCTTTTCGAAGCTTATTTTAGAGTTCACCCACCAGAGATGCAGCCAGATGCAATATCTAGCTGTTAGACACTAAGGTCAGTTATGTCTAAGCTACTACCTCTATCTTCTCACATTTACTCATAGCAACATTTAGCTACTACTAGTTCAAATTGTAGTAGAAAGAATAGTACATGTGATGAATGTATAGGATAAGCAAGTAACCTTCACACAAATAGCAGCTGTACTACAGTACGATGTTTATTTTTAAAAAGAGGTAAAAAATAATTTTCAAAAACTAAAGCTGTAATGAATCCTAGAGTACATACGCCCAATTTCTGGCTTGCAATCTCTTGTTTCTGAATTATAAATTACAGAATTGTATTGACAGAATAATTTCTCTCAGAGTAACATTCAAAATTATGCTTAGAACTGTACCAATGGTGCATTCTTTCCCACTGTCCTCCCAAAAGAATTAAAGTCTGACTCTACACACATACACTATTTGAATACTGCTCCACATTATTTTCAAAACGACTGGAACAATACAGATACATTTCTAGAACGGTACTTCCAGTTATTGAGAACTACACTTTAGGAAGATATTAGCAACTTACTTGTGGGAAGTTCTTTTCTTCATCATGCTCGCAGAGACTCCTGCATGACCTACAATATAAATGATGGAATTATTGAATGCGTTTATACACAATGTCAAAAATGTATCTTACAGAAAAGTTCTCTTTCTCAAGTAAAAAAGATTAAACACATCATGTTGTCATTTATCAATGAGTTTCTACAATGGAAGAAGGCTGAGGAGACAGGTAAGGACTATGTACTCATGAAGTGAAGAAGTAGGGAGTTACTGATGACAAGTGTTACAAAAAGCTGAACTTAACACAAAGGAGACAGGAGGTAGTCTTTGTTACAGATAAATGGCTACAACAGTTGAGGGAATCACATGGCTGTGTATCTTCCCCTGAGTTGATAATAATCATCATCATCATCAAATACATATATTCCTGAGTTAGTGAGGCCAGAATGGGTGGGTGTATACATGGCTCAGCCAAACTGATTATAAAAACTCAGTATAGAGCCAAAACCAAGTGTAAAGACTCAGTATAGCATATACAGTATAAAAACTATACAACTAACAGAAAACATTGAAGAGAGCAACAGGCTTGAGTTGGTTTCAACTCACGTATTTCCTCCCAATGACTGGGGATGTCCAGCATCACGATGGAGACCAGTAATGACAATCACATTTGTATTGTGATTCAACTGCTATACTCTACTCAATGTAACTTGTACTTGCACTGTGATTTAAGTAAATTGCTGTATCATTCTGCTAAATCAAAGTCCCATGTAATGTCAAATAACTTCATGCATTGGGTTTGCGTGGCCAGGTTTTGGCAGGGGAGGGTGTCGGCTAAAGGGGTGGCTTCTGTGAGAAGCTGCTTTGAAGCTTCCCCCATGTCCAACAGAACCAATGCCAGCTGGCTCCAAGATCAACATGCCACTGTTCATGGTCAAGCCCATCGGTGATGTTGTTAACACCTCTGGGGTAACATATGCAAGAGGGAAAGAAAACAAACCAAGCACCTGTGCAACTGCAGCTAAAGAGAGGAGTGAGACCATGTGAGAGAAACAGCTCTGCAGACACCAAAGACAGTGAAGAAAGGACATGAAGGAGGCACTCCAAGTACCAGAACACAGATTCCTCTGGAGCCTGTAGTAAGGACCACAATAAGGAAGGCTGTCCCTCTGTAGGCCATGAAGGTCCACAGTGAACAGATATCCACCTGCAGCCCCGTGGAGGACCCCACAGCAGAGCAGGTAGATATGCTTGAATGAGTCAGTGATCCCCATGGGAAGACTACACTGGAGCAGGTTTGCTGGCAGGACGTGTGACCCGGTGGGGGACCTGTGCTGGAGCAGTTCATGAAGAACTACAATCTGTGAGAAGGACCCTTGGAGAGGTTCCTGGAACACTGTCTCCTGTGGGGGCGGCCCTACACTGGAGCATGGAAAGAGTGAGGAGGAAAAAGCAACAAAGATAACACCTATTCCCCATCTCCCTGAGCTGATGGGGGGAAGAGGTAGAGACAATCAGTAGAGGGATAAAGGGGAGGTGTTTTAAAATTTGTTTCTCATTATTCTTCTCTGATTTGATTGGTAATAAATTAAATTCATTCCTCTAAGTCAATTCTGTTCAAACACTTCTTAATTGNTTCATCTCCCTGCGCCAACTGGGGAGAGGAGGCAGAGCCTGGGAAGGAGGGAGGGGTGGGGGGAAGGTGTTTTTAACATTTATTTTACTTCTCATTATCCTGCTCTGATTTTGTTGGTAATAAATTCAATGAATATACCCAAGTCGAGTCTGTTTTGCCCTTGACAGTAATCGGTGAATGATCTCTCCCTGTCCTTATTTCAACTCATGAGCTTTTTGCTATATTTTCTCTCCTCTTTCCTGTTGTGGAGGGGAGTTATAGAGTGAGTTTGGTGAGCACCTGGCATCTAGCCAGGGTCAACCCACTACACTTCAAAAAACTGAAGTTTGTATTAAAACATTAAACCCTCTACACATGGAATATCTAAAAGAACCCAGTCAGAAAGTGTTGGACACATGCATGTTATCAATAAAAAATCTCCTCATATATTTGTAGAAATGTCCAGAATTTCATCTATGGATGTTTAAATTCACACCTACAGAGAAATACGTAATTGAGGTTTCTCTACAGATCCAAATAAATTCTTTAACATTATGTGCATGTTCCAAGCTGTGATGGTTTTTTTATAGGCCTTCCCTGGTAACCGGGGTCAAAACATAGGAAGTATTCCATCCCATGTCTTTATGTAATCAGGTGTATAAAAGCAGGACGGGGAGGTGTTTGCTCTCTCTTTTCCTTCTCAGGCGAGCTCGGTGACAAACCTCGGTGTTTTGGCCTTGCTTATCTGCGTTGAGCGAGGCCTGTCCGAGAGCTGCTGTCTGGCCCAGCGGCGGAGGTTAAGAATCTGCTTTTCCTAAGGAAAGTAGTGAGTTTACTATTGTGTTCATTACTTATTGAGTTAATTCCTAAGTTTAGATTGTNAGCATAGCTTTGGCATATGTATTTTGAAAATTAATTTTCATAATAACAGTAGTGTCACACAAGAGTTAAGCATTGAAAGTGCAATTAACCTTAGAAGTTTTCAAAAATATTTTAATATTTGGATTTTCATATGGAGAAGTAAAAGGGCATCACGTGACAGAAATGGCATAATTAAAATAAGACTACATATGTTTTGTTTCCAACACTCAGTCTTGTACTGAATCCATGGAAAGATGCCTCTCCAGTTTTAACAACAGTTGGAATTTTAAGTTCTCAAAAATTAAGCCCTCAATGCAAATAGCTACAGTAAAGATATTATTTGCAATTTTTTACTATTAAAAGACCAATTAAATAGAACTTCCCTTTGAACATGTTTATAAGAATTATCAGCGATAAATTAAAATATATCTCAGAAAATATGAATAGAAACCCAAAAGACTTTGAGACTTGACTAAAACAACTGAACAAGCATTCTCATCATATCATTAGCCACCCCTTAGTTATATGAGGAAAAAAGTTTAAAAACATACTAATTTTAAAAAAATCCATTCTCACAAAGTAAAAAACCACAAACACACAGAATTCATGTTTTCCATTACTAGTTGATGAGAAAAAGCAAGATTTAACTAAATCAGTTCAAGTAGTTAAAATGCTATAAAAAGCACACCCACATATTTAGTAGGATGGTTCAGCACATAACTTGTTTTCTGTCCTCTGCTCAGAGACTATGAGTCTTATTATACAGTGCAATGCATTTAGCCTTCCAAAACAAAAGGAACCATAAAGATACACAGAAGGAAGATATATTAGAGAAGCTGCAAAAAATACAAAGGAGAATCTATGCACACTACTCAAAATGAGTGTTTACCCTGTTTAGTAACTGTTCACCTTAGGCACCTCTTATTTTTGATAAGACTCAAGTTCTACAGCCAGATGTCTTTTTTTTCTCTCAAATTGACTTACATCCAAAATTTCTTAGCTATTCATACACAGTCTCCATGAATGAAATTACATGTACCAAACTAACAAATATTTACAACACTGAACTAAGAGTTTGAGAGGAGACTACCCTTTTTTGCTGTCAGATAAAAACGAGCTTGACAGTTCCTGACTGATTTCAAGAACTTGCTTGTTCATGTATCTAGCTCTAAACAAAAGCCAAATAAGCAAACTGAGTACTGCTCAGTTTCTTGTGTTGGTAGCTTAAGGTAGCACCCAGTTTAATACAAAGTTATGGCATTTAGATGAATAATGTGAATATAGCGTACTTACAAGAAGATATGGTAACATGAAGAACTCAGCACAAGACATGGACCTGTGTATTGGGTCTAGCTGAGATGGAGTTCATTTCCCCGTAGCAGACCTCACAGTGCTGTGTTTTGCATTGGTAGCCAGAAGGGTGTTGATAACACACCAGGGTTTTGGCTACTGCTGAGCAGTGCTGGCACAGCATCAGCACTGTAACATTCCTTACCCAATCAACGGAGAGATTCTGAGACAGGACACAAGTAGGCCAGCTGACTCAAACTAACCAAAGGGATATTCCATACCACATGACATCAGCTCAGATATAAAAGTTAAGGAACGGAGCAGGAACGGGGGCATTTGTTGTTTCCAATGGCTGCCTGCTAAGAAACCACTATGTGTTGCTGAACATGGATGGACATCACTGCTGATGGGAAGTAGAGAATAAACCTTGTTATTTTCCACTTTGCTTTTGTGTGTGCATGCTTTTGCTTTAGTAAACTGCCTTATCCCAACCCATGAGTCATTTTCCATCTTATTCTTTCTTCCATTTTCCAGATGGGAAAGGGAGTGATANGAAGATGCAGTGAGCAATGAGGTCACACCTCAGCTTCTTTTTTTCCAAACTAGACAAGCCCTAAGTCCTTTGCCATTCCTCAGAGGACATTTCTTCCAGTCCTGTCAATAGCCTTTCTGCTCTCCTCTGAATGTATTCAAGGACCTTCACATCCTGCTTACGCTGTGTGGCCCAGAACTGCACACAGTACTGAAGGTGAGACTGCAGCAACACTGAATATAGAGGGATAATTACCTCTTTTCACCAGCTGGTTCTACTGTATTTGATGCCCCCCAGAAAACGGTTTGCCCTCTTGGCTGCCAGGGCTCACTGCAGAGTCCTATTGAGCCTGTTGCCAATCAACACCTCCAGATCCCTTTCTGCAGGGCTGCTCTCCAGCCACTCCTCTCCCAATTTATACTTGTGCCCAGTGTTACTCCATCCTAGGTGCAAAATCCGACATTTTGACTTCTTAAATTTCATCCCATTAATCACAGCCCAATACTCTGATCTATGTACCAACATTAGTAATTAAATAAATAATTAGATGTGCACCATGCAAGCACCATATATTGGTGGTAAAAGCATGGCAAACCACCACCACCAAAACAAAGGAATAGTTACTAACCAAAAAGAACCTCCATTACTTTCAAGTCTTATTTGTGAAATACTGTCTAATCCATGTGAAGATAAAATGTTTGCATGTGAAGCAATCTTTGAATGGTTACAAGCACTATTCCTCCAAGTAGTAAAGCTCATTAGAATTCACAATAGAAATGAGTTTATGGTTTTGTTGTTCCTACAGGAATAGGAATACTAAAGTTCTGATGCTTTACAATATCTTTCATTCTGTATATTTTACTTTTTTTCCTCGGGGATTAAAGGGAGAAATAAACTCTCATAGCATAAGATTGACATAAACATTATTTTACACTAAGGTAACAAATCAGCTGCGCAGAGGACTTTTAAAATTCCAAACAGCTTGTAAAGTTTCTTTACAAAGATATTTATTTGTAAATATATGATATTGCAAGTATTACTATTTCTTACTTGTATTGTCCACTCTTCCTTATGGGTCTGAATCCTGGGTCATCTATCGCCACCTGCGACTCCTCGAGCGCTTCCATCAGCGCTGCCTCCATACAATCCTAAACATCCACTGGACAGACTACGTGACTAATGTGTATGTTCTTGAACAGGCAGAGGTCACCGGCATTGAGGCCATGCTGCTGAGAACGCAGCTGTGCTGGGCAGGGCACATCTCCAGGATGGTGGATAACCGCCTCCCTAAGATTGTACTCTATGGTGAGCTTGCCACCGGCTGCCGCAAGAGAGGAGCCCCAAAGAGGAGATACAAGGACTCGCTCAACCAACACCTCAGCCTTGGCCATATTAACCACCATCAATGGTCCACTCTGGCCTCCAATCAGGAGGCATGGAGACACACCATCTATAACGCTGCTGCTTCCTTTGAGAGCACAAGCAGGATCAGTCTTGAAATAAAAAGACAACGCAGAAAGAACCATGTCTTGCCAATACCACCTGAGGAGACTTTCCACTGTGCCTTTTGCAACCGGACTTGCCTATTGCGTATTGGCCTATTTAGCCACCAGCGTGCTTGTAGCAAGTGTGGATAGAGCCCTTCACAAATCTTTGTTCGCGAAGCCTAGCCATGATGATGGTGATGATGTGACTATGTCTTACTAAAGACATTTGAGAGCAAATAAAAATATTTTAATACACTGATTTTTAACATACATAATATAATCATAGAATGGTTTGGGTTGGAAGGGACCTTAAACATCATCTAGTTCCAACATCCCTGCTATGGGCAGGGACACCTTCCCATCCAACCTAGGCTTGAACACCTCCAGGGATGG
>VXBX01003023.1:0-35462 GCA_013400415.1 Scytalopus superciliaris
AGAATGGCGGGGAGAGATCTGACTGAAGGGCCGCGTTTGGGCGGGCAGAGTTTGGCACGACCGCGGCCAGACTGAATCGGAGGGATGTGATTGGACAGAGCGGAGAGAGGCGGGCCGTGATTGGTGCGCAAGGCGCGGTCTCGTGCAGCGATTGGTGGGGCTTTGAGCCGATGGGGATGTGGCAGCGGGGAGCGGCAGCCTGGGCGGCGGCCGAGAGCCATGTCGGTGGAGCCCTTCCCGAATGTTATCCCCCGGAATGTAGCACTGAGTCTAACAAAGCCGCTGCTGTCTGCCATTCCCCGCTTAGTTACCGCCTTCAGCCATGTAACTGCCCATGCGCGAATTTTCCTCTTTGCAGTACCGCTTTCCGTCAGCAGGTGTCACCCGCAAGTCACCGGACACGCACAGTGCCGCCAGTTCACCACTAGGCGGCGGCAGCGGCGATTCCAGCCCATGGCCCGGGCTCTGACTGTGGCAGCGAGGGGGGACAGATAGAACCTCCCAACACCCAGTGCTCGTTCTGTTGCCTCCAGATCGAGCAGTTTCCCACATTTTCAAGCACTTTATTCTTTAATGTATAAAACGAAAGTTTTATTTGCATTTTCAAACCCTATAGATCCATATTCAGAATTTCTTATACCCAAAAATCCTCTCTATAATATAGCGTTTATGGGGTTTTATTTTGAAACCAATTTTTTTTATTAATATTATTTGTTAATATCATGGCTAGCCTTCGGGAATGAAGATTTGGGAAGGGCTCTACCCATGCTTGTTGCAAGCACACTAATGGCTAAAAAGGCCAATGTGGGACAGCTAAGTCGGGTTGCAAAAGGCACAGTCTCCATGGGCAGTGTTGGTGAGGCTCTTTCTGCCTTGTCTGTTCTCCTCAAGGCTGATCCTGTGTGAGATCCCAAAGGAAGCAGCCCCCTTATGGATGGTGTGTCTCCATGCCTCCCNTCTGTCTCTTTGTCAATCTTACCATCTGAAGAAATGATACTTCCCAGAGAGCTGAACTGGTGGACTGACTTAAGCTCTGATTCACCTGTGTTGATGTGGGGATGGTGAGAGACTTCCTGAGGTGCAGGTTGATAGAGGACTTCTGTCTTCTTCAAGCTGACTTCCAGCCCAAAGAGCTCAGCAGCCTCTGCAGAGCAGGATGTTAAGCCCTGCAGAGGTGCTTCTGTGTGAGCAACGAGGGCGGCATCGTCAGCAAAAGCAGCTCGTGGACCAGGTGACTGAGGGTCTCAAGGTGGGCCTTCAGTCCCCTGAGGTTGAATTGGCTTCCACTGGTACCAAATGGGATGTAGATGCCGTTGTCTTCATCGAGGTCTGCTGTGGCCCTTTGGAGCATCATGCTGAAGAAGATTGTGAATAGGGTTGGTGCAGGAACTTAACCTTGTTTCACACCATTGGTTATGGGAAAGGGCTCCATATCTGACTTGGCCATGCTGATCCTCACGCAGCAGGATGATCGTTTTGAGGAACCTGGGGGGACATCCTAATCGTTCCAAAATCTGCCACAGGCCTTTTCTGCTCACAGTGTCAAAAGCTTTGGTGAGGTCAACAAAAGTCACATAGAGACCTTTGTTCTGTTCCCTACACTTCTCTTGCAGCTGTCTGAGAACGAATACCATGTCTGTAATATTCCTGTTGGCTCTGAAACCACATTGGTTTTCAGGTAGAAATTCTCATGCAATAGCGGGTACTAATCTGTTCAAAAGTATTCTTGCAAGGATTTTACCAGCAATGGAGAGTAAAGCAATATCTTGGTAATTTGAGCAGTCTGATTTTTCTCCTTTCTTCTTGTACAGGGTGATGATGAACTCACACGTGGTTCCGCGTCCTGCCAATTCCCCCGCGGAACGGGCGCGGTTCTGTGAGGGGACACTCAGGGAACTCCAAAGACCTCTGGGAACTCCTGGGGACCCCCAGCACCTCCAGGGCACACCCAGGGACGCCCAAGGGACACCCCGGGAACTCCAAGGAGCACCCAAGAATCTGCAGGGACCCCCAGGGTTCAAGAGGAGCCCCCCAAAAAAACCCGGTCCCCAGGGGCCCCCAGGGATGCTCATGGATTCCATGGACAGAGAGGTGTGGGAGAAAACTACACACATTGCAGCAAGCACATTTTCTCACATTTTCAAGCCCTTTGTTTTTTAATTTATAGATACAAAAGTTACGTTTCTGTTTTCAAACCCCAGAAATCCATATTCAGAATTTCTTATTCTATAAGATCATTTATATAATGTAGGAGATACAGGGCTGTATTTTGAAATCAATTTTTATATAAAATTTATACTATTTGTTAACATATATAAAAACCCCAGAAACTTTAAAGGTTTTAGTCTTTTACACACAGACACACACAGACACACACACACACCCACACTCCCTATGAATTTTGAGGCATTTTTGGGCTGTAACCTTGCTTTTGAAGGGATCCCTCCTGACCCTCTTGATTCCCCACTTTGGAGTATGAGAGGAAATTATGAGGTAAAAAATTGGCTTTTGGATTCTAGGGTCAGATTTTGGGGTGAAAAGGGCTGATTTGGAGGTTTGGGAGGACATCTTGATGTAAAAGAGACAGATGTTCAGGTAAAAATGCAGATTGGAGGGGAAAACGCAATTTTTTTTGGGGGGAGAACATTTCTAAGATCAAATATTTGGGTCTGGGGGCAGATTTTGATATAAAATGGCAGAATTGGGGTAAAAGGGGCAGACTGGAGGTTCTGGGGGATATTTTGAAGAGGAAAAGGCAGATTTGGAGTGAAAATAGTAGATTTTGATGTCTGGGTGGAGATTTTGGTTGAAAGGGGCAGGTTTTGGGGTGAAAAAGACAAATTTGTAGTGAAAGTCACAGATTTTAGTGCCTGGAAGGAGACCTTGAGGTCAAAAAGGCAAATATTGGGGTGGAAGATGTATGTTTGGAGTTGAAGGCTGCAGTTTTGGGGTGAAAAGTGCTGGACTTGAGGACCAACACCTGGGGGGGAAGGGAGGGGCCCCTTCCCTGCAACTGGCTCAGCTTGGTGCTGGTGACACCAAGGGTGTGCATTTGAACCCACATGGGCCACTCCTTTGGGCTTGGATTCAATGATCTTCATAGGTCCCTTCCAGCCCAGAATATTCTGTGTTTCTGTGATTCTCCTCCACCCCATCATTGCTCCCTCAGTGACACTGGGGTGTCCCAAATTACATCAGCACCCCACAGGCTCCAGCCCTGCCCCCTTTTTACTCACACCTAAAGCAGGCACAGAACGAGTCAAACTGCCCTGGACAGCAGCATGTTGCTTTAATGTCATTGGTAGATGTACGTCGTCCCCCAAAAAAGGGGAGAAGTCATGGAAAAGTCATGGCAGGCCATCCTGTGAAAGGGCTGAAGTCTCCTCCCCCACTGCTGTCCCACAGGCACAGGGGCAGCGTGTCCGAGGACAGTGCCTTGCCTCCTGCTCAAACTCTGCTCCCTTCCTGCACTCCAGCACTGACAGGAGATGCCTCATTCCTTCCCCAGGTCACTGCTGCAGGGACATTCCCTTGGGAGGCTGCAGGACACGGCTAGACTGGGATGGGAATCTGGGCTCCCAGACCCATCCAACAGCTCCATCTCTCACGCTGCTGCTGCACCTGCTGCTCAACCAGTGGGGCCCAAATCTCAGTAATTCACTTCATGGTAAAAAGCTGTGCCTCTGTTTACCTGCGTTCAGTAAAAATGCTCCCAACTAGGGAAGTCTTCAATTTTTCCCTTGGCATTCAGTGAACTGGCACAGCTGCCAACTGATGCCATTAAACTCAGCATCTCCAAAATCCAGGTTATCCTTTGCCATGGGGTTATTGCCTGGCCCACAGTCCAGAGGGACCTCTAGCAGCTGCACTGTCCAGGAGATGCTAGAAAATGCACCATCAGGAGTGAGGCAGAAATAAATTCAGGGCACTACCTCAAAATATTGAGGGGGGGAGGGGGAAACATAACATCCCATTGCTTTCCTTTTTAAACAAACACCAAAGTGCTTAAATACAACCAATAAACTTTACACTAGAACTATTTGACACTTTCAATTTAACCGGTGCAAGTCAGTTGGTAAATTACACAGTGTTAACTTTTTTTCTTTAAGTTTCAATTATGATACAAAAAATCAGTGAGAGAAGAGACTCCTCTTAGGGATGAAAAAGAAAAACAAACAAACAAACAAACAAACAAAAAAAACCAAACCAGAACACCCCTAGTGCTGCAATACTTCAGGTTCCCAAAAAGGCCCAGCGGCTGTGCTGATGCTTTTGGCTGCCCTGGAGGACACGGAGGAACACGGTGTCACCCACGGTCACCGAAGAGCAGCAACACCACCGGCTCCTAGCAACCCTGCAGTGCTGGGGGTTTGGGGACACAGGGCACTGGCTTTCCTTTGGTGTAAGAGCGGAAAGCCTCGTTGTTGACGACTTCGACTGCCAACTACATCAACTCTTAAGATCCACTCTGCTGGCAGCTTCACAAACTGCAGCTTCTTGGGTTCCGAGTCCCGCCAATCCCCCGTGGGACGGGCGCGGTTCCGTGTCCCGCCAATCCCTTTCCCGCCGCTCCCGAACCGCGCCAAGGAGGAGCCGGCGCCAGGACGCCAGTGCGCATGCGCGCAGTTAGCGGAGTTTCTGGGAGCCGTTGGAGTTTCGGGAGCCGCTCGGGATCGGACCGGGATCGGTTGGGACCGAGGTGGGTCCTTGGCCAGAGCCGCGGCATTCCCGGAGCCGCTCGGGGGAAGTGCGGGAGCGGGGAGCGCCCCGGGCCCGACTCCAAACCACGGGCACGGCGGGGAAAGGGATCTTTCTTTAGACTTGTGTAAAGTCTCGCCGCAAAAAGAGGAAAGCCTGTGCTCCCGTGGAAGCTGAGCAGTTCATAGTTGCTCGTTGCTTTCCCTGCCTGCTAGGAGTGCTTAAGGCATCCAGACTGTGAGGAACAGCAGCATTAGGCATGATGAACGTGTAGCAAACCTGAAGGAGAATGTGAAAAAAACCCACCCCGAAATAATAAATAATAGCTCAGGAGTGGAAGGTGCACCTTAAAACAAATCAAAAGAGCAGAGATCAGGCAGAGGGGGTTTTTTTCTTGCTTTTTCTTTTCATTGCAGTACCCAAATGCTCAGTCAAGGCTCCAGCCTGGGGGGAAAAGCTGGGCTCCCCTGGAAAGACATAAGGACATTTGGTGCATCCTTCCTGCTCCACAGAAACCCTGGGAACATGGTCTGGGAGGTCTCTTCACGCCTGGCAGTGCATGGTTCCCCTGCCAAAATCTCATGAAGCTCATACGAGCAAAGGGAGTCCCCACTCCGTGCCTCACACAGTCACCAGTGCAGAGAAAGGTGCCATGGCAGCAAGGAACAATGTCTGGAAAACACAGACTGAATGTGAAAGGCCCCAGCAACGCTGCTGCTGTGCCCTGACACCTCTTTCCAGCTTGGCCATCCATGCAGAGCAGGGGGATCTGCCCTTCCCAAGCACTGCAGCAGAGCAAAGCTGGCTCGCAGTGGTTGAAGCTGCCCGGTTTAGAGACCTCAAGGGACATATCCTCGTGTTCCAGGATGTGCAGGTTTGCCTGTAAGCCTGGAGACAAAGGCAACAGGCTCCTGTGTGCTGTATTCCCTTGTTCTGAGGATATGAAACTGTGAGAGTGTTACAGTGAGACTGAAAATTTAGAGATCACGGCCAGGGTAGGAGTTCTGTTATAGGAGCCATCAAAACACATGAACTGGGGGATGATTCTAGTTTGCTCCAGTTCATGGATGTATCTCAGAATTTCCCCTGTGCCCATTAAAGCAGCCTCGGTAGAGATTCCCTATCTGCAGCATGTGCTGGGGCTCATGAGTTATGCAGGTTTATATCAGGTTAGCGTGTGTGTTGACATCATGTAATTCTAGTCTCTTAATCAAGATGCCAGGCAAGACAGAGCAGCTGCCCCATGAGGCTTCATTAACCATACACATAATCTCATAAAAAAGATATTACAGTACCTATAAAGTTTAATTCTGAGAATTCCAGCACATCACTCAAACACAAGTCCCCCATGATAACAGTTTTCCTCAGAGGCTCCTGCTGGGGTTTATGAGTTGGCTGTTGTTCCACAGGAGCACTTGGGCACTATGTGTGTTGTGCAGCAGCTTGTCCTTGCTCTGCTGCTCTGTCCACACACTACTTGATAAGGTTGCATCATAACTTGCTGATTCACAACTAGAAAATGCCTTTTTCTAAACTCCTCTAATGCTATATTTCCTCTTCTTTTAAGGAAAAAAAAGCAACTATGAAGGTTATAATGAGTGATTGTAACACTAACATAAAGTGACTATTTTTATGAAAATCTGGTGATTTTATGTCAGTAAAAGCATAAGCTCAAAGCCATTTGTTTGTGATTGGCTATAGCACTGATGTGTAGAGTAACATATAATATCTTCTGTTATATAGGATCTTGGATAATTTTGTTTTCAGGAGCTTGATTTGTGCTTTTTGTTTTTATTTTTCTGTTCATCCCCAGGTTTTAAAATAAATACCTTCCTTTCTAGGCTAGATGGACAAAGAGGTACACAACAGAGGCCATCCCCACTGCACAGCCACTCCACATCTCAGGCTTCTCAGTGGCTTGCTGGTTTATTCTCTAGTAAACTGCATAAGTTTGGCTTGGCTCCCTGCTCCACTTATTTATGCAGCTTGATCTGTCGTCCACATGAGAATATTCATGTATCCTAGGGTCTTGAAGCTTACTCAGAAAATGGCACATTTTTAAACCAGTTATCCTTAATATTCTTTAAGCAGTGGCTTTCGTGTTACACTTTTTTAGACTTGGAATTATTTGATGGTTTTGTATAGCTGGAACAAATTAGGCAGACAGGATGATATGCAAGTGCAGAATGTACTCAGCAATCACAAGTCACTCAATATAATAAAGTTTTCTTTCTCTCCCTGTCTTTCTAGTTCTGAAGAATTTGTGTCTTCTTGCATTGAGCAAAATGGACATCACCATTAGCTCTGACATCTGGTAAGTTCTGTTTTATTGAGCAAGAAGTTAATGTATCAGCTGCCACAACTCACAGTTTTCACTCGTGCACACTGAATTGTGGTTTAATCCCTTAGGATGGGCCCTCTGTCAGTTCACTCGCTGCTTAAATGAAGATGCCATTTTACCACAGCAACCAGTTAGACTATTATGCAGAATTCTTGAGCTATCCAACCTCACCAGAGCCAAGTCTAACAGGAGGTTTTAAGAAAGGTGGCAGTTTACACTGTGTGTCAAATATTGTAAAGAGAGCTGCTTATAAATTGTATTAATGTAGCTAAGCAGAGATTAAGACACCACAATTATGAAGAAATGAAATTCACTCAGCTAGTAAAGAATATAACTGATGAGGGATCTATTTTACAAAAGCAGTTTAAAATAAGTATTGTCCTGCAAAGTGTCAAGAATGAGAGAATTCATTCAAGTTTAGGAAAACTGTCTACTTCAGCATCAAGGCTCATTTTTCTCTCTGAACCCAATGCAAACCAAAGACCCAACTCTTGTAGATTCTGACTGCTGGATGGATTTTGTTTCTTTGTTTGAGAAAGCACTGGGGGCTTGCAGAGCTTGGTAGTATGAAACCTCATCACAAAAAATTCAGACAGACAAGTATTTTCCCAGATTCAGCAGTGCAATTTAGTAAACTCTCCTGCAAATTGTAAAGCTTCAGAAGAGACACTAATTAAAGTGGTACCTGGCAGTTTTCCATTTGACAATGAAATTATATCAAAGGACTAGTCAAAGCAAGATACCTACATATATCTACATGATCTAGATCTGTTTGTGTAATATTTTCACCAGCTCTGAAGTGTTAGCCTCAATTTTGGAATTGAAGCTGTGATCACTCTGTTTTGCCTTCACTAACAAGTGTCCTAGAAATAGAGGGTTTTTTGATGATACTTCTGCCAAATAGGAGAAGATTTCTTGCTCCTTTCAAGACTTACAGAAATTCTTACTCCAAAGTGCTGGAGTCTGTAGGAAGTACAGTATCTTGTCTCCTTGGTGAACACAAAAGAGCTCTTTGTCTGAGCTGAACGTGCCACACAAATGACAGGCATGCATACTGGCCTGGGTTCTGACCAGAGCCAGTATAGAAAATGCTTCAAACCTTTACTAATTCTGCTGGGAATTGACACAGCTGTAGTAAGAAAGAGTTTTTTCTAGTTCCTATTGAAAAGGTATGTGCAATTACAAAAACAGTTTTCTGGACACAAGTAGACTTGTATGGTTACATAGTATTGATACTACCAAGACCCAGACACATTTTTGAAGCATTTTCTATATTCTTAGAAAGAACACTTGAATGTTTTATGCAGATTTAGTGAAGAGAAGATTTTATGAAGACTCTTTGTTCACAGAGAGAAAGAATAAATAGGGAAATGCTGGCTCTTGTGCTTAAGATGTAAGGGGCAGGGCGGGGGGGGGGAACAAATATCTTATTGCAGGTCTGTGGATGAGCATATCTCAGTCCTTTGCCTCTAAACTTTTGAGACAAACTATGAGGTCTTGGCTTGGGGCTGAGTGGTTCCCTCTGCTTTGTACACATGAGGCACAGAAAAGGCAGAAGACCTGACAGCACACTCCTGTTTGCTCCTTTCTGCTTCGCTGTGAGTGTTTCACAGAAATGGTCACTTTTTCTGAGAGATTGTGTGGAGGTCTCTCAGGGCACCAGCTGAGCCTTATGCATGCAGAGGTGATATGTAGTGCTGCTGGATGAAAGGGTGGATGTTTGAAAGGAACTAGACAAAAAGGAGTGGGAGAGAAGTGGGTCCTGACCACACACTGTTCATGTGCTGAAGGGATCCGTGGTCTCCCTGGGCCTGGCAACAAGAACCACCTCTCTTCCAACACACAAATGATGGGGAAGTGGGGAGCCCTCATCTCTCCTTCCCTGCCTTGTGCAAGCTGTCACCTGAAACTGGCAGCATTCCTGAGCTGTTCTAACAAACTTCGGTGTCGCTTGGCCCAGCTCTGGGACACGTGAAGCACAGCCACCTCCCTGCACAGCATTCCCAGCATCGCCAGCCAGCTCTGGGAGTCAAAGCTGGTGCTTGGCTGGAAGTACTTTCTGTTGGAGCTTCTAAGGCTTGCAGTGCTCCCACGTTGTTGAACAGTATGAGTTAGTGCTGTGTTCATCAAAGCTTTTGTCAGTTCAGAGAGCTTATCCCAGGTGTTACACGCTCTGAAGGACACAGGTTGGTTCTCCACATCCACAAAGAAACGTTTATGTATTTGCAATATTTTCTTGCTGCATCATGCTGGCCTTTTTATGATATAGCAACTGCTTTTCTCATCCTGCTGGGTATGCAGGAGCAGAGGCTGTGTTCCCCTCCGTGTTTGGGCAGAGCCTCTTTGCCATAGCAGAGTTAGGAGGAGGATTTCACAGTCTTGCTTTCCAGCAGCTGCTGAAGATCCCTTTTCTGCTGGCAATGGATGCACCTGAGCCACACTGGGGGATCATGAGACACCTCACACAGCTCACCAACACTGTGCTGCCAGCATTTGTAACCAGTAAGGGAGTATCTGCCACGGGTCTTTAATCGAAGCATTTTGTTTTCTGACCACATGCATTTTCCCTTGTCTTCATATGGGTTTATCTTAGAGTATGGACAACAATTGCTTTGGAGAAAGATCTGGGAGCCTCAATCATTGCTGTCTGCTGTACCTGAAGTTGCTTTCAAGTGAATGGGAAAGGGAGAGTCTCACTCATTGCTGTTCTTTCTTTCTTTCTTTCTCCCGTTCAGATGGAGATGGATAACTGGACATGTAATACCCGTGTTCAGAAGCCATGAATTCCAGAAAATTACTCTCAGAGACACGGAGAACTTTTCCTGCTACTAAAGCCCACTGCCAGCAGCCGTCACGGATTCTCGTTGTGGATGTCACATCACCTTCCTGGGCCAACACTTGCTCCGTGCTCTCTGAGGCTCTGGAAAACACGCTGTGCTTGGCATGTGGCTTGCCAGGGCCCTGCCGTGTGCCCCTGCTGAGCCTCTATGTGGTGCAGCCCCAGCAGGAGTGTCTGCTCCCCTTCACGGTATGGCAGAAACTGGGCATCTCACAAACAGGAATGCAACACATGGTTGTCGTTCAGTAGAGAAAGTTATGTTTTACTGGGAATGTGTGTCTAAAAATTAATCATTCCCAAAAAGGATAGTTTCATAGAATTTTATGAAAAAATGAAGTTTAAAAGGAGTGTCATATTCTTGATCTGTGAAGATGCTTGCATGCATAAATTGGCTTTTGTTCCCATCTAAAGCTAGTTACACCTTTCATATGCTACTTTCTGCACTATCTGTACTGCTTCTCTATCAAAATTATCAAACACAATTCGAGGTGTAATAATTTGGACAGTGAAAAAATACTACCACTGTGGGAGAGGTTTCAGCTGTTTAAAGAAAGAGGTGCAGAGTTAAAATATTTCTCAAATCTGGCAAAAATATTTTAACTCTGCACCTCTTTTTGTCCAGTTCTCACATCTCGGGAAAGGCAGAGACCAACTGGGAAAAATAAAAAATCAGAGATAACAGTAATTTACCAAATGTGATCTGGAAGAAGGCTGTGGCTAATGGTGTGTCATGGCTTAACCTCAGCCAGCAACCAAGTACCACACAGCCACTCACTTTATTTTATAGAACAAGCTATGGATACTGTGACACAGATTACTAAGGGAATACCAAAGAAACATTTTCTGAAGATACTGTGGAATGGCTCTGATTAGGGGCTTTAGGAGCAGACACTTGTCTTGCATCCTGGGATGAATTTACTTGTAATTCATCCTGGCATGTCACTGCAGGATGGTCTTGGTGATCTGTTTCACAGCTAGTTCCAGGTCTGCTCTCTGTGAGCTTGCATTATGTCCTAGTTAATTTGTAAGTGTTTGGGGCCAAATACCTACTTTTATATTTACTGGGTAGGTCCTGACAGTGGTCCAGCATGTGCTGGCTGACTGCTGCCTCCAATCTCATCTGGTAATTGTGGCTCACAATTTGAGACAATTTGACACAATTCCTCTGCTTAGGAGTATTACAACTCTGCTGCTCATGATCAGATGTCTTTTTTATTTAAACAACAGTTCCTCATTTTCATAGTCACAGTTTTTAAAGGCAGGGGTATGGAACCCTTATATCACTATTTGGCTTTCTTTGTATTACAGGCTATTAGATTTCACTGAAGTACCCATATAACATTAAAGCACTTCTTTCAGAAAGCCATCTAGTTTGGATCTGAAGATATTACAAAGTGGATAATCAAGTACTTCTCTTGACGATTTCTTCCAGTGGTTAATCATTGTCATTGTGAAACTTGCACCTGGTTTCTAATTTGAATGTATTTGCTTTAGCTTCCAGGAATTTGTTAATATATTTACTCTTTTGGCTAGATTGAAGAACCTGCTTGTATTTTATCCTTTCTTCCTTTAAATAGAAGCCAGTCCCTTTCCAGTCTTCTAGCTGGCAAATCAAAGAGAACAAATTATAAGTCAAACTGCAAGGCATTTTTGCAAGCCCTTAATAACTTCCAAGCCCTTCTATGTATTCCCTCTGCTGGTTTTTTAATTCCAATGCTAGACTCAGCAATACTGTATAGAGAGTTAAAATATACCACTCCATCACTTTCCATAATGCTGCGTTTCTCTGAGACTTGTCCAAGACAGCAAAGCTCACACTCAAACACTTGAGTCAGTCATGGACACCCAGACTGTGAGCCCCCGCTCCCCTTCTCCCCAGCTTTGTTTGGGTGTTCTGCTTGGGGAGACATCACTTTATTTTAAACATCTGCTGTTGTACTGAAGCTGTTTGTCAGAGCTGTTCTTTCACTATCAGGAACAGTAAAGTATTTCAAGGTGACCATCTTCTTCAGACTAGGAGGGGCGAGGTCACTTTGTTCAACTGGAGAAGAGCAGACTGAGGGCAGAGCTCATCATGGTCTGCAGCTTCCTCACGAGGGGCAGTACTGATCTCACTGTGGCCAGTGACAGGACCCAGGGAAGGGCTGGAGCTGTGCCAGGGCAGGGGCAGGCTGGATCTCAAGGAAAGGCTCTTCTCCCAGAGGGTGGTGGGCACTGCCCAGGCTCCCCAGGGCAGTGGGCATGGCCCCAAGGCTGCCAGAGCTCCAGGAGCCTTGGGATGATCCTCTGGGGCACAGGGTGGGATTGTTGGAGTGTTTGTGCAGGGCCGGGGATTGGACTGGGTGATCCTTGTGGGTCTCTACCAACTCAGGACATTCTGTATGTTTCTATGATGCAGTGGACCTAATTTCACTAATAATGGTATCTGGTCCTCTGTTGCTTCAGGAATCAGGAGCAGTTTTACATCTCTGATGAGTATCTGTTCCATTTCAGCCTTCCTCAGAAATACCAAGGCTCCATTGCTTCTCCTGTACTCCTGAACTTGCCTGTGTCTCAACAGGGCAGGCCGTGAGCATGTTGTCTTTCTGATCCAGCTAGAGAAAGACTTGACACTTCTCAGGGAGGAACCAAGATAGAGCTGTATTAAACAGAGCTTGTTACACAAATGGTGTGAAGTCAGGAAAGTCCCAGAGCTGAAAATAACGATTGGGAGAGTACATGAGGAAGTGTCACATATGGTTACCTTTGTGTTACTCTTTTCTGGGTGCTTCTTTATGGTCTTTCCAGTAGGGTCTGACAAGTCATGGAAAAGGCAGGGGGACAAAGAAAAGGAAACCAGAAAGTAAGTAGGCAACTGTGGAGGGAGGACAGCAGATGGTGACAAGATAGGAAGTGAGCATTAAAGCTTAAAAAAATTTGACTGGGGCACTAAAGAGTCTGAGCAGAGCACCTTCAGGTGATGGTGCTCCCTGGCATTGTCATGTCTGTGCTAAGGAAAGGTCACGGGTGGGTAAGAGATACCAGCTAGCCTCAACTAATACTGCATGGAGACAGAGGAGTCTGCCCCAATCCTGGCCAGCCTGGTTCATACTTGGACTGCCATCTGCGGATTTAGGAGACCACTACAAAAGAGATACTAAGTTCAAGCAAATGCTGAGTAACATATTAGGGTTCACAGCCCTGGACTTCAGGAATTTAAGTCACCACAGAGGCAGTGAGAATGTGGTCCGATATCCTCCAGTCATGAGACTGACACAAAGCACCATGTTGGAGCATAATGGGTTATTGAACTGTTGTCATTTAGAGAGTTCATCTCACCAGAAAGAGCCAGTCCAGCTCTCCTTGGGACAGCCATTGCACAGTGGTAGCTGCTGCCTGAAGGCTAAAACATTTTTTTTACAAATGACAGCATTAGAATAGTTTTTCCTGTCTAACACTTGGTCTGGGAGCTTATCTCTGAAGCTGATGGGTCCACACACCTTCAATGTGTGTTTGCTTTTTTGATCATCACCACTGTGGTGTCTTAAATGAGAAGTGTAAGAGCTGAATAAATGTTGTCCTGAGTCAGAGAAGTGCTCCATCAGCCCAGTCTCTAAAGGAAAGGCTGTTTTTGGGAATGCCCCAGCTCAGTCCCTTCTTGCAGTTCATTCTCCTCACAAGCCCCGAGATCCACACCTGTTGTATTTAGAACGATGGAGGATACATTTGAAGCTATTCCTCTTGAACTCTTGTTCTGGACTTGTTACCCATGGGCTTGTGGAACTCGTCTTTGAAGCTGGTACCACACTCTGACTCCAGACCCTCTTGAGTGAATTCCAGAGGTCCACAGCTTGATGAGCAAAGAGTACAGATAAGGCAGGAATGGCTGTGGCCTAGTGATGTCCCACCATCTCAGTGCCCCTATTCATGTCTCAAGTTCTGCAACAGGGAGACAGCTGCAAATGTGAGGAGTGATCATGTGTGTTGTTACAGGCCTAACAGCCAACTGGGTTGGATTCATGTCAGTGTTCACTGCTTTATGACTTGGCTCCTGCCCCCAGTCTGAGCTCAGTGCTGTGAATTCAAATTCCGCATTACGGAAAGATATTTCATGTTATTTGTTTAACAGTTTTTCATGTTCATTGAACCCTGTTTTGCAGCAAGTGAAAGAAAACTTTGCACGAATTCAAGCCTGCCTTTCAGAGCTCCGTTTGCTCCCAGCAGAAGGCTGTTACCCACAGGGGGGGAATGGAGTGGTACAAGCAGTGCAGGATGGATTGCAGCAGTTCAAACAATACAGCAGACACACAGCAGCAGGAGGCTCAACAAACAGTTCTGTTGAGGTAAGAAAATGTTGGGAACGTAGTGGGAGCCATCCCATTTCACCAATCAGGCTTTATAAATATATATCTCATGTAAACATGCTAGGACATTTTAGGTATTCAGCAGTCTGTTTCAGAGATCCACTGTCCAGAAATCCTGGATGGAGATACCAAGTCCTCAAATCCCTCTGGACAGATTCCTGTGAAAAGGGGGACATTATCTAGGGAAAACCATATGTCCAGCAGTCCTGGGATGGGATCTAACAGATTTTGGTTGCTGTGTTATCAGCTCAGTGTGTGTGCTTTCCTTAGAAGGAAGGAAGCTGCTAATAACACATGAGAACAGATGTACAAATGTAGAAAGAAGAGCAAGGTTCACAAGGAAGGGTTGTTTTTTTAAGCAATATCAACTGATGTGAAAGAATGGGGAGCTAGAGGGGGAAGGTCTCATAAAGAAATTGTGTTTTTCTCTGGACATCAGGAAATATCAGGTCCAAGCAATCTTATTTCAGGTTTCACAGGCTCAAGGTCCACCTAGCTTTGGAGCTTTGTCAGTCATAAAAATTAATTGAGACTCCCATGAGGGAAATTTCAGGAGTCCTTCTTTTTTGTTTAGATCCTTAAACCCTTCTGGAGGCACACAGTCTCATGCTGTAATCAGGCAGATTCTCCCAGCTCTAGGTGGGACTAACTAGTCTATCCATGAAGTCTTTCTCTTGATTTTCTGCTTTTCTGTGTTTTCTTGGGGCCTTGAGGTGTTTTTTCTGACCGTTTCAAATGTGATTTGTGCTTTAACTGTAAAGCTGGAAGTTGGAACAGACTGAGTACCCTTTGAAGACAAGACCTATTTTGACACACAGCAAAATCCAGCATGACTTCTAGTATAGTTGAAGGAACAAGCTACATTCAAAATGAAGTTATCCGTGGGTATAGGGAGTTCATACTCCACTAAGCAATCCTTGTTCCTCTAGATGATGCAAGTGTATTGTACTTCTCTTTGTCAGGGGATGTAAGACATGCTGCAGTGATAGGCTGTGATCACAGACAGGCAGAAGGCCATGTTTCTAAAAAAGGCAGCTTTCTGCCTCAGATACTTAAGTGACTGTGGGGTTTTTTTTCATCACAAGCATTCTTTTATGCGGAGTAAATTGAATTTTTGTTTTGTTTCCTTTTCTCAGAAGACATTTGAGTGTTTTTGCTCAGATACAGTATCTCTTAGAATTAAAAAATAAGGGATTATTATGGTTCCTGCTTGGAAGTGAAGCCTGGATAACTTAAGCCAGTTAAAGTAGGTATTTTCCCTGTTAAATTCAACTGTCAGGCAGCCACGTGTGGTGCCTGAGTACCTGACATCTCGCACAAGCCACCGGTTCTATTTCTGAAGCCTTCTCTTCTGAAAGAGGCACTCTTTGGCTTTTGCTGTTACACTTCTAAAGTAACACAAGTTAAACCAAAAGGCTTTCCATGTGCCTTTCTCCATGTGGAAGAGACTTCTGAGCTGCATTCCGGGGACACCCGGCCCCTGTGCTGCTGCCACGCCGGGAGCAGAGCCTGAAGGCAGCAGCATCCAGGAGGGACAGGGCCACAGCAGGGCGGTGAGGAGGCAGCTTGTCAGAAGGTGCCTGTGTGTGAATAGCAGGACTAGGAGTGCTCGTGCAGGCATTGCACCTCCGTTAAAAGAACAGCTTCTGTAGTGTGAGACCACAGTGGCCAGTGTTTAGAGCACAGGGTTGCCACTGGCAATCTGCTGGTGCAAATCAGCTGTAACCTTTAGGCAAACATATGCTTTTGTAGCTTTTGTTAAAACAGAAAGGTGCAGGAATGTTCTTAGGTGACCAGTAAGCATAGGAGGCAGACTTTGTTACAGCCTGCAATTATTTAAAACCCAAATAGTAGTTAAAAGTAGAAAGAATAACTAAGTCTTTTGAGATCCCGACTTCAGAGGGGGAAAACCACCAGCATCGGCAAACTAAATCTCAGCAACACCTCTGGGGCAGGAAATGTGGCCAACCTGCAATAGGATTAAAAGCATTTTTCAAGTCGCCAGTAGCCCATTTTTTTGTCAGATTAGGAAGTATAGTGGCATTGAGGGATTATATCTAGAGACTGTGATAATACTAAAGGAAGTCACAGTAGCTATCTCAGCTTTTGTATGTAGTAAAGTATTTCTCCTGCTAGTCTGACTCAGGTTATGAAAAGGATAAATTGGAGGTGATAGGCTGCAGATGTCATACAGCCATGGTTTTGATGAAACAAAGGTGCATTGGTGTACCAAATGTTCTTTCTATAGCTCTGCAAAGGATTATTTTATTTTTTAGACAGTTCAGCTACCCCCAGCGTAAGAACAGTCCCTGCAAGACATTTCCATTAGTTCCTAAAAGGTGGCCATGATAATGTCTTTATTCCCAGTAATTCAGAGGCAAACACTAAGGAGAAGTTTGGCTGGAGAAGTTTACTGCCTTAGGGAAATCAGGCTTAATCTGGCATCAGCAAGGCTGCCACAGCTCCGTGTCCCCAGGCCCAACCAATTGTGAGGCTCAGCTTATATTCCCAGCAGGCAAATGCACACAGAACACACATCTAACACATATGTAGAGACATGGCTGGTTACACAGATCACAGACACTCAGAGCACTCACATGAGCACAACTACACCAATGGCCTCAGCCTACTCCTCTCACTGGCTGAGCAGGATGGTGATCCACCTGCAGGAAAATATATATATATATATAAATAAACGTGTATGTACACACATCTCTATCTCCATACCTACCCTGTGGATCATTCCAGCATCTGGTCTCAGGCACTCAGTCTACCCAGTCCTCACTCAGGAACCTGGTGTCAAACATGCCTGACGGGTTTCTAGAAACAGTTCTAAAAACTCTGCTGTTACTTACTCAGTATTACACCAAAACTAGGCGTTGGGAGTCACACCTACTGCTGCTCTCTTAAGGAGTATCTTTAGGATAGACTTTGTAGTTCTTTAAAAAAATACGAAATTCCCATTCAGCTTTCAAGTGAGAAGGCCAAGTTTAGTCTGTTTGAGCTGTAAGTGCTGCAGTAATAGGAGGAAGTGGTGTCAGGGCAAGTCCCTCCTTACACACACAGACTCACTGACTCTATATGCAAAGCACTGAGCACAAAACACCTGTGGATTGTTCCATCTTCTTCCAGCAGTGGCACAAAACATGTAGATGTTCCTCCCATGACCCGCTCAATCCATTTATTATTGGTTTAAATGTAAGCCAAAGCTCAAAAAAAAAGCTTTCAAATCTGCTTTTGAATAAATGAGATATTTTAGTGAGGTTTCTCCTCTCTCCATAGATGGGACCAGTGCTATGCACACAGACCAGGCATCATCATCTGTCAAGAGAGGATTAGGGTAGAGGCAGCTCTTACACACTCTGATTTGTGTTTCAGATTACAATTCTGACTAGCCAGTCCAGCAAAGAAATGGTAAAGCAGCTGGAAAAGAAGTTAAAAGATGTAGATCTTGTGAGTCTTCGAAGAATACAAGTAATTGAGATTTTGAAGAGAGACTTCTTGGAACCCGAGGGTGAGGAGCAGTGTGTGCCAGCAGAAGAGCCCAGCAGCAGTGGTGAGTGTAAGGCAAACATGGTGCTCAGGGAACTTTGGGCAGCAGAACAGCCCCTAGTTGTTCCTTTGGTCTGATATTTGTCACTTCCCTTTGTGCCATTTAATGTCACTGAAGGAACAGCAGGAAGTTTGTACCACAGCACTTCTCGGGAGCTTTAGCACATTTGGGCAAAAGGAGTGTATAGACTCCGTGCATTATTCAACTCTAGGTACTACTGAAAATTTACATCATGTGCAATACAGCTTCACTGAGGGATTAAAGAGAAAAATGCCTCAAGTTTATGGGAGTAACACACTGACACACACACACACACACACACACACACACCCCCAGCCTGTGCTGCTGAGCCTCTTGATTAAATGTTTTTTTGCCATTGATAACCTTCTTATTTACCTGCTGTTTCTTTCTTCCATGTTGGAGCAGGTTTTTCTGGAGCAATTAAGATTGTACTTCTTTAGTAATCAGTAGTGCTCTACAGTCTCCACTTTCCACAACAGATCTCCTTCTAAAGGTCTTTCCTGCAGACGCTTTAGCTCCCCATCAACAAGACACACCTGGTTCCAAGCTCTGGTTTGCACAGCAAGTTCTCACAGTGAGCTGATAATGAGCTTAAAAAATTGCTGAGCTTAATATAATAATGAGCTTAAAAAGTTCAGATGCCTTCCAAAGTTAGTGTAAGACCTGTTCCTGGCAATGGCAATATTGTTTTTACTGAGTGACAGGTTGCCTTACTTGGCTCTAGCTTTTTGTCTTCTTTTGTGGTAACAGTAGCAAATTTCTGGTCAATTGTCACTGTAGGGAGTGGAAATGTTTAGGTGGGTTGCAGGTTGCCTTTTGCCCTCTCCCTCTCACTCCTGGCCACATGCTTTATTAGTGAAAGAGTGAGCAAGTACACTCCAGACCTTGGGTTTTTCCTGGCCATATCTCTGAAGAATTCCTCCCTTAATGTGACAATTTTCAGCAGGGGGATTTAAACAGTGAGAAATTCAGAGACTGAAATTCCTGTGAGCTCCTGTTTTGGCCATTTGGTTTCAAAGTAAAAGGTACTGAGCATGCCCTAAATAAACCAGAAGGATGGTGATCCAAAGTCCAGTTCCAGCTCAGTATATTGCAATGTTGCTATAACTGCAACTTTCATACCTGCATTTTGATTTTCCTAGCTTTCAGATCTCCTCAGTAAGTTCAGTTCTTTCTCAAGGCTGGTAAAACGATAAAATGCTACATAGCAGAAGTTTAGGCTGGTTTTCCCCCCCGTGCAGCTCAGCACTGACTGGTGCATGTGTTCCAGACAAGGATGGCTCTCAGTGCTGCCCCTGCATCCCACAGAGCTGCTGGCAGACCAAACCAAACATTGAGTCCTATAATCCAGCACTTAAAGGGACATCAGCCCTCTTACTGCCAGTTACAATCTTCCTGTTCCCTCAGTGAGACATGGCTGGTTATTCTGGACTGTGGAAGAGTCTTTGCAGGTAAAACTGCTTGGCTGGAGAAAGGGAGTGCACTGTTACCACTAACTGGGAACAGGGAGTCCTGAGGAGGAGGATGAAGGTTCTGCCACTGACCTCATTTTAGAATTCATTTAACATGCCAAAAAAGGGGGTTGCAAAAGTGTGGAAAGAACTGCTGTATAGAGTTCTGAGGGTGAGGTATTTTTCAAAAGCCTGCTCTTGTCCCCATGGAAAGAGGGCAGTATTTCAGGTGGCTGCAATGCTGACTTCTCCAGTGAGAAGGATTGTTGTTGCACAGAACCCTGGAGGGAAACTGGGAAGACTTGACATCTCAGAGGAGGAGCTGCTCTCTGTCAGAGGACTGCTTTAGAGAATGGAAAACCCCACCGTATTATTTTTAAAAGTGGCATTGTGTAGCCCTTTCACTCAATAAATGGAATGAAAACATAAATGGGGAGGACACAAAGGCCATTGACATTTCAGGTGATGAAATTCCAATTTTTCAGTAGAAGACTCAGATGAATTATTTACTCTCTAAAAGAAGCACCAGGGAATGGGTGGTTCAAATAATTTCAGAAAAGAACCCAGCTGGTTTATGAAAAGGATTTTTTACCTGCTGGAGCTCCTTTCCTCTGTTTCTAAAAACAATAAAAAACAAAAGAATCCACTGTACTATAAAAAAAAATTGCAGTAAATAACACTGAAGTTGCAAGATCCAGAAGTGCAAAATTAGTGCTGTTCAACTACGGATTAAGCATTGTGATACAGCATTTAATCGAGAGGTTCATCCCACTGAGACTATTTCTTCCATTAGTTTATTTAGTGGCTATTTGAACCTACTTACATTTTTAATATCCAGAGTAGGATCAGGATATCCCCTCCACAGGCTCATTGCCAGGTTAGGGCAGCTGGAAAAGACTCCAATATTTTGAAACCCCACAGCTGGCAAATCATAGAATAGCTTTGACCATGCTCAGAACAGTCAGCATAACACTGGCTGTTTTCCTTACAAGAACAACTCCTTGGGAGGTGCATTTTCAGACAAATACAGATCACTTGACAAGGGACAAGGATTGCTTTTACAAACTGCAGAGCAGGTTCTCTGTAGGGCAGAGGCAAAATCTGCAATGTTTCTTTATTATAAAGCATTAGTGCTTGCCAGACTGCAGAGGGAGCAGAGACGTGATAGATCTAAACCCTACAGAGAGCAATGCACACAGTATTTGTGGTGGGAATGGTGTGTGGGAGTCACTGACAAGATGCCTGGCCTTTGGATGGACTGGCCTCTAATTGAGCATTACTATTCTCTCTCTCTCTCTCTTGCCCCAACCCCATTACACTCACTGAAAGCAGCTGAGCATTACCAGTATTTGCATGTGTTGGAGATACCGGTCCCAGCAGTTCTGTTTGGGGGAAACAACAAACAAGCACTGAAGATAAAGCACGAATACATTTCTTCTGTACATAAAAAGTCTTCTGCAAGTCTCAGGGAACCTTTTTCTCCATGGGCTCTGCAGATTGTTGACCATTTGGCCCAGGACTAAAATCTGCAGGAAACGCATCACCACCAGAACAGGACCAGCCTGCTCTCCAGATGCATCAGTGCAGGGAAATGGGAGCAGGGCTCAAAGTGTCAGGGCAAGGGACTCGTGGTGATAACAGCTCAGGTCATGAGGAGCAGCTTCCACTCAGAAGCAGAACGTTCCCTTCCAACACGGTACCCTCCAGCATTGCTCCATGAGGGGAAACTCATGTTCCCACAAGCACCAGAGCAGACTGGGGTAAGGCACAGTAGCAGTGTTACAATACATTTTTAAAAGCTGCTACAAAACTAAGGAAGTAACTGGTTTACTATACAGATCTGTGAAGAATGGAAAACAGAAAGGAATAATGAAGTGTCCTGTCAGCCAAGGACAGTCAGAGTGGTTGATAAGAAAAAGCTGCAGCATCAAGGACAGTGGAAAGGGCCTCATGAGGTGGGTGGGAGTTGAGTCTGCTTTGCTGCAGAGGCACAACCTGCACGATCCCAATGCCTTCCCCGAGGCTGGGAGGTGGAGACAGTAGGGAAGTGTGTCCTGCTGTGACAGCTGTGCTGCCCAACAGGGCGTTTTTAAGTTGCAGAGCATTTGAAGAATTACAGTCATTATAGTAGGCCTGGATTATTTACAGGTAGAGAGAAAAGAATTTCTGTGGGGTCTGTTTTGATTTATTTTTAGTGCAGGACCAGATGTCATTTTAGCCAACTAGAAATATTAATGCATAAAGAAAAGGTTTTTCAGGGTATATGAACGTAGCACTGGTTTTTAGTCCCCCACTGGCCTGGTAAGCACAAGTGGGGGGAAAAAGGTTATTTCTGCTATTTGTACATCTTCTCAGAAAACATGTTTCACATCCTGACTGTATGGTAAAGCTGTTAGTGCTACCTGGCTGTCCGTACCTTCGGTGTTTGCAAGTGGGTATTTTGCATGTCTTATGCATTTTGCAAATTGACTTTTTCTGTTTGTTTTTCACTTTACCTATTTTTTTAAATTAAATCTGCTGGACTTCAGGCTAGCTTCTCATTTGGATGCACCTTTGAGGTATTATTGGGAGTGGTTTGTTTTTGGGGTTTTTTTGCAAGGGTTTATCTTGTTTCTGATCTGCCTAACTGCTCCAGCCTACATTTCTCAATGCCTAAAAGTTGTTGCTTGACCATACACATTTGTCTGCATGTCTGACATGGGAGTGTGTGTACTTGCTATGTCCTTGCAAACATTTTTACCTTCTCCTTTTAATTTCAGTTTAACAAGTCTAAATGTTATGGATTTCTCTTACTTGAAATGAAACATAACTGCAGTGGACAGTTTTGCCTGCTGGTGTATCTGCAAGGTTGTTCTACTCTGGAAGTGCTGTGTTACCAAGCAGCACTGATCAGTAACCTGCTGAAACCTGCCTTCTTTGTGGGCCAGGTCTGGACCCAGTGTTGCTTCTGTTCCTCTCAGGTCTGTGACCAGCTGCTCCTTTTAATGCATGTTGAGGACCTTCAGCAGTTCAGCCTTTGGGCCGTTCTGCAAAGAAACATTCACCTTTGGGATGTGGAGTAGGACTTTTCCATCACTTCTACCAAATTCCTAGTTATGCAATCTCTCTAATTTCCCATAGCATCACATATCCAGTGCCCCTTGCTAAGGGAAGAGGAGGAAATGCTTTAAAACTGAGGAGTCTCTGAGGCCAGTGCTGCAATGGTTCACATCACAACTTGGCTTTTGGAGATGGCTGCAGACAGTCCCAGCACCCCAGTGATGGAAAGCGTGTTGGGATGGCCTGTGGAGCAGCTCAGCTCCCAGCAGTGTCCCTGGAGTCACAGTGCTGTGCTGTGATTTGCATGGTAATGGCTTCTGAAGCACTTCTTTCACGACAGCACTCAGTGTACTAAGAAGGTAGAATGCAGCAGAAAGTGCTGAAGAATGTTCTTTTCTATGGCTCAAAATATCTGTGCTTTTTCACCTTTTTTTCCTGCAGACATTGCAATGCTGGGAATGGACATCGATGTGCAAACCATAGAGGACAATGTCATCAGCTTGGAGATGCTGTTTAAAACATGGCTCCACGACTATGGCATGGAGAGGGAACAGCTCCATCTCCTCCTTCCATCGGGAGGTTTCAGCCATGCTGCTGCACCCAAAAGCACCATAAGTATTTCATTTTCTCTTCCCTTCTGCACTGAGCTCCTGAATCCCACAGCCTTAAAGGTTACCCAGGCTTGTCCTATGGACACATTGCTTCCCATCTAGAGACCCAAGTGAGGTCTCTGGGTGACTGGGAAAGCTGAGAGTTGTCTCAGGCTGATAGCAGCCACTTGCTCAGAAAGCTGCTTGTTTGCCGCCACGTCCCATGGCTGCTGAGGCTACAGTTAATTGCCATTCTGCAGCAAAAATATGCCTGGAGGAGCATTTGAATTTATAGCCATGTGGTCAAGGGAGAAGGGGCCTTTTACATCTTGAGAGTTGAGTAGCCCTAAAAAATGTGTTGCATGTATTCAGTACTAAAGGTCTGTGGCAGAGCTGTAGTTAAAGGCTGTCTCTTACAAAGGGACTTGGTTTGTATTTGTATCTAGTGATGTAACACTGAAATAGCTCATGTTCTAGCTGGAGCTGACAACAGTTTTCATAACATATGGGAAGATTTGTAAGGAATATGTCTTTTTTTCCCCTTTATTAGTCTAAGTCCAAATCCTTAATCCATCTTTAGGTGAGCACTGAAAACACCAACAGCTACAGCAGACATAGGTGTGTCCTGTCAGTTGTCGACTGCACTGTCACTCCTGCAGTGCCATGGGAGGCTGCACTTGCAGTCCCTGCAATCCCCTTCCATGCAATCCCCTTCCACGCCTCTCCAACATGGTGCTCCTGTGCAGCTGCCCATTGCTGTCACACTTGGCTTCTCCTGGTGATCCACAGGCCAGTTCCAGACTGGAAGCAAAGCTCATAGAGAGTTATTTATACACTCCACAGCATATCAGTGAGCAGATGAGAAAGCCTTGTGGGCATTTTTGTGTGTGTAGTAGCTCCATATCAGCCTCCAGCACAGACAATTATGATACTGATTTTCCTTCATCCTAACATTGAATTTCTTACTTGGTGGATTGTCTTATTACAGTTAGCAAGACAAACCAAGTGACACTGCAGTCATGTTTTTTCACCTCTCCACTTTCACCTTTTCAATGAATCTGTGAAAGGCCAGAGAGATTGTCAGGAGCTCCGTGTCAGGTTACACCAGCATTAGTGACATCAGTGGCATGGGTTTGTCCACAGACACAGACAGAAAAGCTGTAGGAAACATGTAGCCCTGAACCCAGTGTGGCATTGGGAAACATGCTGCTTCTTCCTCTCCAGCTGGCCACTAATTACCCAAACTGGAACTCACCTGCCCAGTTACTGACCAATCATTTCATTAACACACCAAGCATGTGCTGTTTGCCCATGTGCATAAAATGGGGACAGGTTGTTGCCTCATGTCAGGGTTTAGCATTTTTCCCTCAATAGTTGCTAGAAAACATTACCTTTGTAAATGCTTTCAGTGTGTCATGTGCTAAACATTGCCATTTCCAGCGACCTAAACCAATCTCCCTCTCCCAGTGTGCCTGAAGTGCGATTTGCAGGAGAGAATGCTCAACCCTGCTCTGCTTTCCGGACTGGCTGATGGCACCGTGAGAGCAGCAGAGCCCAGTTCTCCCTGGCACATGGCAGCCTGGCCAGCCACAGAGCTGCACAAACTCCGGGTGGTAAAGTAAGTGTTGTTTGTGCCTCACACCTGGGAGACAGTGGAACAGCAGCTTCACTCTTCCTGTGCAGTGTCAACCTGGAACCTGGTAACATCGTCATAAAGCACTGGGGGATTCAAAGTGCTGGTGAGCAGAATTGTTATGTGAGAGACCCTCAGCCCTGTAACTGTTCCAATCATGGAACAGCACAGCCCACACACAGACAGGAGCACAGCCACAACTGGCGTTACCGTGGCACTGGTGACTGTGACACTATAGGTGTTATTCATACAACAATTGTTTGTTTCCCTCCAGTTAAAGTTCTGTAGATTGCAGTCATGGCAATAATTCTGCTGTTCTCTCACTACCTAATGAGGCCACAGCAATTAACTGGATGTTAGAGCCTGAGCTAATTAGTTGGACTAGTAGTAAAAAAGCGAGCAAGTCCTCACAGTGCTCTGTGACTTCACCTAAGAATGTGCTCACTTTCCTGTCAGCAGTTTGTGGCTGGTAAGCACAGAGCATAGCACGGTGAGTGATATACTCTCTAGTGTCTTTTCTGAGGTTTATTTGTAGGGGGGAAAGAAGAGTTATTTCTGAACTATGCAGTTGCTATTAAAATGATTCTCATCCTGTCAGTAGCTGAAGAGCACTAACATGAGCCATATTTTTGCAGGGCTCTGAAGTCTGAAGGGGTCTGTGAGTCTGTACTGTATGGCCTGCCCTTCATCATCAAGCCCACAAGCTGCTGGCAGCTGGACTGGGATGAACTGGAGACAAACCAGCACAGCTTCCATGCTTTATGTCATAGTCTTCTGGTGAGTGTGTGAAAACTGCAGAGTGATGGGGAGGGACTGCCAGAGAAAGGAATAGGCAGTGCACACCCTGTAGGATCTGTCTAGCCTGCACCAGAAAACATATTTCAAAAGCTGCAACTCATCTTATGGGCCAGAGTTGTGCTTGTAAATCCTTCTAGCCAAGGCATCCACTGGAAAGATGCTACAGCACATCAAACCTTAGAGAAGACCCTCAAGCCTGTCAGAAATCCAGTGTTTGGAAATATGAAGTGCAAAGGTCAGAGTTGGAGTTAGATGGAGTTAGATGTACATCTTTAACTGTGAAAATAATTAAT
Organism: Scytalopus superciliaris; assembly: GCA_013400415.1. Taxonomy (NCBI): domain Eukaryota; kingdom Metazoa; phylum Chordata; class Aves; order Passeriformes; family Rhinocryptidae; genus Scytalopus; species Scytalopus superciliaris. The sequence goes on from VXBX01003023.1 coordinate 25,600, forward strand.
CAAGGCTTGGACCGTGGAGGACTGTCCATTACTGACAAGTTGTAGAGCAAAACTGGATGTTTTTCTTACTAACTGACTTGCATTTAATTAAAAAACAAATACCATACTCTCCTCAACCATACTGCAGAGTAGTGTTCTTACTCTGATGTGTGTGTGTGTGTGTGTGTGTACCTGCTCCTGAATCCCACACCCCACGCTGACAGTGCTGAAGGGAGTGGCTCTTGCAAGTTGTTCACATCAGGTTTGGCTTTTGCCGTTTAGAAAAGGAAGTGGATGCTTTTGGCCAAGCATGAACCTCAGAACATTAGTCCAAACTGGAACGTTGTGGTGCATTCCTATTATGTCATCATCCCTTCCGACTCTGCCACTCTGCTTATCAAAGCAGTTGCCATCAGGGAGCTCCTGCTGCCTTCATCCTTCCCAGCCCTCCTTGCTGAGCACCCTGAGCGAGTCTGTGGCCCCATAGAGGTGAGTCCCTGCACTAACAACTGTGCCAAGGTCCAGCTGTACAAGCAGAGATCACAGCAGTGATCAGCCTTATGCACAGGCCATGCAGCTGCTGCTGAAGCTGTAGCTATCTCCCTCATTGCCAGGGGACACAGATCTCCTCACAACTCAGAGAGAGGTGCTTTAGCTATAGATAAATCAATATATAGAGTACCTCTGTTTCTCCCAATAGATCTATACACAGCTAAGAGTGCTCCTTGTGGGTAGCAGCACAAAGATCCCTTCTCCTATCACTGCAGGGTAGCTTGGAGTGTCTGCAACACTCATCCCTGAAAAAAACCAAAACCTCAATGCTAAAGTAAACCCCCCTGCCCCACACAAACCCCATAGCCTCTACCTGTCACATCCCCTAACAACTCAGTTCTTTCTCCTGAGCAGAGTGCCCTGAACAACTTGGAAGTGGAAGTTGCTTATAACCCCTTACACCTAAAAAGCAACCTCTACAAATACCTGAAGAGTTTGTTGTACAAACCTCCACACCGACAGCCGGCCCCGGCCCGGGAGCAGCGTCCAGAGCGGCATCAGCTCAAGCAGGTACGTCCCTTGCCTGTGACCAGCCTGGAGTGTGTGTTCTGCCCTTTTGGGCAACTTCCTACAGAAGGGCTGAGGGCAGCTCCCTGGTACCCAGCAGACAGGGGTACAGGATAAGCTCACGCAGCTGAGAGGGACGGTGGGCACACGCAGACACAACCACAGTGTGGGACAAGCCAGCACCTCCTTCCACAAGGTGCATTTGTGTTTTGTCCCTGTCTTGCAGCCCCAGAGCAGGGCCAAAGCTGCAGTGGCACCCCTTCTGATGGCTCCCTCTCCCCTCCAAACATTCAGACCAGGACCAGCCAGGAGAGACTCCTGTGAGCGCTGCCCCCTCCCCAAGGAGTACGATGAGTTCCTGCAGTGAACCCCGGGCTGTGCTGGGGCTGCCCACGGGCAGTCACAGCTCAGCTTCTTGCTCAGCTGCACTGGGCCGGAAGTGGTCAGGCAAGACACTGAGCTCAGCCCTGGTCGGACAGGCACTTCCCATCATTTGTTCCTCCTTGTTGTGTTACGGTTTTGTTCGTCACTTGAGTCAGTCTGCAGAAAGTTTGCTGCTCTGGGACCCTCCGTCCAGAGATCCAGCTATCCCCCACAACACCAGGTATTTCCTGTTCTTGTCAGCACACATCACCAGCGTGCCTCAAATTTTGGTTTCTGAGACTGGGTTAACACAGGTCACAAACCACAGACTGCTGTCAGGGAGGAGCTGCAAGCAGGGCGGTGAGGAAATCAGACAGACAAGGCAGGCAGTAACACGACGCTGCCCTCATCCTGCAGCAGCAGGTTCAGTGGGCAGTTTGAATAGGCCTAAAACAGGGCTGTTGAATTGGATCTTGAAGCCTGGAATTCTGCCCTCCCGGGTGCAGCACTGCCCACAATGATGATTTGCTTGCTTCCAAGGTTGGCCTTGCTGTCCAACACCCCAGCCAATGAAGGGGTTTGTAGCAAGTGCCAAGCCAGAGCTGGCTCCTGCACAGTGACATCTCACCCAGCTGGAGCTGCAGCACACCTCCAGACCCATCTCCTCCTTCTGCACAACCTGTGCCCACGGGGCTGGTCTGTGAGCCAACACAGCAATACTTTTTGGCAGGGTTCAGAAGATTCTCAGATCATAGTGCAGGATGGTGGGGGAGGAATGCACACCACACTAGCCTAGAGCTTTTCAAAGGGTTTCTCCCCAGTGCTGGCACACATCAACCTGTTTTTCAGTGCAGGTGTAGGGCAGCTGTCCCTGGCAGGGCTAGAGCCAAGGGCAGCTCCACCGAGACAAGGTGGGGGTGGTCTCACCTGATGCCAAGCACCGGCACAGTTCTGTGTTCTACTTACTTTGTTCTGACAACCTGTTTCAAAATAAAGTTTTCAACTATAATGTTCACTTTCTACATGTGGTTTATAATGTGTACAGCATTACTATCCCAGCACTGACCTGTTTCTTGAGAAACAGCTGCAGTTGAGCAAGGACACAACAGAGGCACCATCCTCCCCAGGGCCTGTTCAGCAAAACCGCAGAGCCATCAGAGGCATCTCTTCTCCCTGGGATCTAAGCTCAGTGACAGGCCCTGATAGCCATCCAAGGGCAGATACCTTGGAAAACAAGGCAGAGACCCTTGCAGGCACAAGGATATGGGCTTGTTGGGTGTAGGCTAGTGGCCAGCCCTGCCTGTCCTAAACATGCTGGGGAAGGAGCACAAGCAAAGGGCAGTGATGCACATGCAAATGGCCCAGCCGGGGTGTGCAAACCAGGCAACAATGTGAGAATAACAAAACCGGTGGGGGGGCAGGGTGGGGCATCAGGTAGGAGACAGAAAACCTTTGGAAGTCCTGAGTCATCTGTTGCAAGAGATGATGCTGTGGCTGAATCAAGAAAAATAAGTATCATGGTGACTTGCATCTCCATGATGAACAAATACCCAAGGCTGGGTATGAAAGGAGGACCCCAGGGCTCCACTCCTGTGAAGCTGCTCTTCATTGTTAAGTTATGTAGCCTCTCACTGGAGTCATGAGCAAGGATTATGGGCAAGTGGCCTGGGCCCCCCACCAAGCAATGCCCAGAACTCATCTCTCGAGCAGGTAGGCAGAACTGCTCTTGGGATATGCAGATGGACCCACCATGGACAGGAATACAAGCAAGGGACCACCCCAGCAGCCAACACCCTCTGCTCCTGCCCTTCATCCCAGCAGGAACTGTCTCAGCCTCCCTCAGATCCCCAAAACCTCTTAGATTTTTTCCCTTCTCATGCAGCAAAACCCCAGTGGAGAAGGTGACCCAGCACAGAACAGCAACAAATTGGTCATGGCTACAGCTGAGCTGTATTGTGACAGGACTGAGGATTCCCCCTGCAACTTGGGCATCAGTCAAATGGCCGGTCAGAGCTTACTGCCTTGTCACCATCCCACCAGCCTGGGGACATGAACTTGATCTTCCAGACTTCCCCAACAGTTTTTGGCTCCTTGGGTCTGAGCTGGGGCTGCAGAAGTCATGCTTAGCCCTCTGTGCAGGTACAGCACAGTGATGTCACCTGCCTGTTATGCTGCTGCCAGTATCAACAGGCTGGTAAACATGCAGAAGTCACCAGCAGCCCTGTCCAGACATGGCACAGCCAATACCAGAGTGTCCAGCCCCACACAGGACATGAAATCTCCCAAAACCATTACCAGTACCAAAAGGACTATTTTTCCTCTGCATAGGTTTCTGCCCAAGGCTGGCCACACCACAGTCATCCAAACCCCTGACCCCAGACCACATTTGTTGTTTCTCCTTAGCTCAGTAGCTCTGGCACAGACATATGTGTGGCCACATGAACTCGTGCTCAGATGCTCTACAGCAGCACCAGCATCTCCCCATCCATCCTGATGGCTCAGACAGGCAAATGGGTCATTCTGAAATATAGAGACTTTAATATTAAAATAATTTTGTATAAAAATACTTGGGAAGACTGATGGGAAACAGTCTTCCATGCACCACAATGGGCATCTGAGCCCTGCAGCCTGGTCAGAGAGGAAGCCAGAGCAGAGTCAGAGCAGCAGGTACAGAACAACACAAACAGGCCTCCTGCAGATCATGAGGCAGCAGCAGAACCAGCTCCAGAGCAGGAGAAGCACACTGGCACCTGTGCCAGTCACAGCTCTCTTGCTCTTGCTGTTTCACTCCAGGGAAATGCAGCCCCTCAGCACTGGTGAGCAAGAAGGGCTCTGCCTGAGCCTGAACAGTCCCCAACCCCAAGCCACCCCCGGACACCTGGAGGAGCACAGCTGGCAGTGGGACACCAAGTCCCATCCGGGCAGATACAGAGCAGCAGCACCCTATATCTCTCCTAAGTCCTCATAGACGGGCGACAAGCTGTACTCATCCACAGACTGCTCCTTCTTCTGCAGGTGCTGGGGCTTCACAACCTGGCTGTACAGCACCTCCACATTGTTGTTATTGCTGCTATTGAGGCTGGGTTTGGCGACCACCTTCTCAGGAGCAGCACTCCCCCACCGCCTCCCAGGGTCCTCCATTCTCTCTGCACCTTTGGGGGTAAAAGGTGCCTGTGGCTTGGGGGCAGGGACTGGCTTGGGGCCCTTGGCCTTGGCCTGGAAGGTGGGCACTGAGTAGTCATCAGTGCTGGGGTTGTAGGGGTACTCGTAGCCTCCCTTGCCGTCATGGCCCTGTGTGCGCCAGGCCTCGCCCGTGGGCCGCGCCTCATCGTAGATGCAGGCGGGGGGGGGCAGCGAGCGGGGAGCACGACCCTCGGGCTCGTCATAGATGTGCTCCCTCTGCCCGGGCACTGCGGGGGCCTGGCCGCGACCCTCAGCCCGGGCCTGCTCGTAGGCGCCCGAGTACAGCGGCATCAGCAGCCGAAGCTTCATCTCATCTGAGGCCCCACACGGTGCCTTGGCCCCACTGGTGGGCTTGCTGTCCACGGGGTCCGAGTACAGCGGGTCTGGCCGGGGCCGGAGGCCCTTCACTGAGTCCAGGGGCTCGGAGTACACACTGGACGGGTCCTCGGCCGGCAGCACAGCACGGAGCACCTTCGGCAGAGGGGAGCGGGGGGGTGTGCTGGAGACCGTGGGCTTGCTCTGTGGCACAGGCAGTTCCGGCAGAGTCCGGGCCTTCAGCAGAGATGTGGCATCTCTCTCCTCTGCCGTTGCACTGGCCCTGGGTGCCAGCGCCACTCTGGGTGCCACGGTGTCATCCCCCTCAGCGGGCAGCTCCAGGCTCAGGGAATCAGCCAGGGCTTGGCGGATCAGCACCATGCTGGGGCTGTCTGCATCCAGCGAGTCGCAGCTTTGCCGGTTCTCCTCCACTTGTGCTTTCTGCTCCTGGATGGAGGCTTCCACAAGGCGGAAGATCTCGTTGCCCTGCTTGGTCTCAAAGGTGAAATTTCCAGGTCCTGAGTCACAGCGCCTGCCAGCTTCGAAGGAGAACATCACCTGTGGGGGAAGTGGAAGGGTCACATCCTGATCAGCACCTGCCAACCCAGCACATGGTGCAGGCTGTGCTTTCCACTGAAGGGTGCATGGCTGTGGCACTGATCCTGCAAATTCTGCAAGACTTCACTGAACATCCTGTTCCTTCCACTCCCACAGCAAGGGCGACCCTGGGGGCACACTGTGCCCAGCAGATGGGCAGGGATGCACACTTGAGGGAACAGCAGAGTGCCCCAGAGCCAAAGCTGCAGGTCCAACTGGAGACCTGCTGCCTTACCTGAGCAATGCCAGCAGCGTCAACCACTGGGACCAGATAGTCTAGGAAATAATACTGAGAAGGCAGTAGAGTGAGCAGATGAGTGACAGTTCAGCAGGGGAAACTGCTATGGGCATCTTGGGTAAATCAGCATCAGACAGAAAGGAGTGATCTGGAAGCAAGAGATACAAGAGGAGAAACATGGCCTCCCACAGGAGGAATCCAGAAGCAACAGCTCGACTACCAAGAGTAAGCAAAGCATTTACCTACCAGCATTACTAATGGTATAAGGTACTTTAAAGAGCAGTCTTGCTTGGGCCTGAACACAGTTTGGTACATGGGTTCCCACCAGCAGATGCCCATGCCCTTCCTGAGCCTCAGTCCCTGAACCAGGGGAGATTTTCTGCCTCCCTGGTTCTATCACAGGCAGCAGTAGTCCCTGGGGTTGCTACAGAAGCCTCTGGGGCCAGACTTCCTTTTGTGGGTCAATGCTGCTGAACACAAGTGCAGTCAGCCCCTCTCTGCTCAGGGACCTGTGGGTGCAGCTGCCTGCTCCCTACACCCTGCAACTCTCCTCCTGCCCAGCACAAACCCCACGGATGAGCCAGATGTCCCCCCAAGGACAGCTCAGTTTCCACCTCTGTTTTGGGAACATGCCACAGATAGCACCATCAGAGACATCAGCAGAGTGCAGTCATCACTGTCACTGCTATAAACAGCCCTAGGGATACCACTTCCTCTCCGTCCAGCATGGTCAGGACCTCTTGCACTCAGGGCAGCGGCAAGGCAGAGTGGGGACTCACTGCCAAAGGACTCTGAAGAGGGGACAGACCTCCAGGGTCAGCTGGGCTGGGAGCAGTTCTCCCCATCCAGAGTAAGTGATGTCTCAAAAGAGCCCCCCTGCTCTGGCCACCATCCTTTGGGAGGGAGGGACTGAACCCAGGGCACAGTTAGAACTGCCAGAAGCCAAGGTCCCCAGAGGCTGGGGAGAGCTTGTGTGCAACACAGAGGGATGTGCCTGCCCACAGCACAAGCTGGGGAGTGCTGGGATGGAGAAAGGGTGTGAGCCAGCAGCAGGGATGTGCAGCAGAGGGTGCAATGGCCCCAGAGAGAGTGAGGCAAGGACCACAGAAAAGGGCTCTGCACAGCCATGCAGAGGGATGGCTGCCCACACTCCTCCCAGCCCATGCTCCGCTTTGGCAACACAAGCAGGAGCTGAGGAGAGTCAGGATTGACAGATGTCCTTGGCGACCCTGCTGTGGTCACCAGGGGCTGCAGCAGTGCTGGCATTTGGCAGGGCTGGCTGCATGGGTGCTACGGGCCAGTCAGGTACATCAGCTCCTCACCCATCAGCAGGGAGCAGGACCTTTCCTGCAGGGAAGCAGATCACAGCACACGGGGCCCTCCCACTCCTCACCTTGTCCCGGCCATATCTCCGAAGCAGCCGGTAGGGCCAGACGTAGAGGATCTCGTTTGTCCGTGGTTCCTTCAGGACGAGGCTGTCACGCTCAGCCTTGAGCACGTAGGTGCCACGCAGCTCGCATCGCTCCGCGGCCTCGGTCCGCTGCACCGTCACCCAGAAGGCGTTCACTGCAGGGATAGGGCTGTCAGGGCAGGGCGTGGGGAGACGTGGCCCCAGCCCCAGGCAGTGCCCACTGCAGCCCCAGTGATGGGGCAGCAGCAGGACAGGTCCCACGGAAGGTGGCCCAAAGTCAGGGTAGTGGCAGGTCCCACCTTCATCTCTCGAGTAGTAGATGGAGTTCACAGCCATCTCCAGGGCTGGCCCCTCCTCACTGCCCTCTCTGCCACGCTGTGCCACCATGCCAGCATCGCTGGGGCCATTTCCCTGACAAATGAGAGCAAATCAGTCCCAGTCACCTCTTCCCACATCAGCCCCCATGGCCCCTAAGCAGCCACTGCCCCCAGCCCTTAATGGCCTGAGCCCCGCTGCCCTCCCTGGACCCACACAGTCTGGCTGTCCTGCACCCATACGAAGCCTGTCCAGAGACAGAGACAGACCCCAGGACCCCCTGAGCCAACATCAACATGGATGAACAGGGTCAGGTAGCACAGTGGGGGCTTCCTCGAGCTCCTGGCAGGACCCTGGCCTCAGATGGACTCTGGATGAAGGACAGAAGCTCCTCCCAGCAGCATAACCCACACAGCTGCCCCTAAACCACCACAGAGTGCAGGCACGGGGAGGAGTGGAGGGGACAGCGAAGGCTGATGACCGAGTAGCACAGGGGTTTGTGTCCTGCTCTGCACAGGCAGGGAGGGGAGCCCCAGAGGGGAAGCGAACACTTCTATTTTAGCACATGCAGAACTGAAAGTGCAACGCATACATTCTCAGCGACCATGTCCCAGCAGCAAGGCCCTCAAAGGGCCTGGGGGGAACACAAACCCTTGGTGCTACTGAACGGTGTCTCAGCGCTCTGTGGGAGAGGGCTCCAGCAGACGGTACATCTTGCAAAAGGCAAGCTGTCACAGTTTCAGTTTAAAACCCAGACACTTCTTAACCAGAGACAAGGTTAACCAGACACTCAGAGCTTCTTAACAAGAGACAAGGCCCAGAAAGGGCCTTCCAGCCCTCACGTTTGGGTCCTCAATAGAACAGGGACTGCTAAAACCTCATGTCCTTAGAGCCACTACCAGCAGCTAAAGCATCCAGTGCAGCAGGACTCCAGCCTGATACTGAGAAGTCAAGGGACACCTGACCTGTCAAAGCACTTTAGGGCTCCATTTCTTCATCTTCAAAAGAAAAAAAATTCTGTTCTGAACTCCAAATGATCTCTGGTCCCAGTTCCCAAGCTGCTGGACCCGGCTTACCTTCTGGGCAGCAACATGACACAAAATCACATTCTCCATGCAGATGACCAGAAATTACAGCTGAGGATCTCCAGCTCTGTGCAGAGAGGCCATGTGCAGCTCTTGTGCCTCCTGCTCCAGGCCAGGCCTTTCTAGAACACATGCCAGCCTCGTAGCCTCTTGCTCACCACTTCCTAAACTGTCAGCCTGCTTCTGGATCTCAGGCATACAATGAAGGCTGCCATGTGAGGGATGGCACAAGCACACTCCTGCTCTGAGCAGGTGCTCTCCAGCCTGGCCACTATGCTGCCCCACTCCAAGGGTGTGTACTGTGTCCCCAGCTCAGCCTTGCAAGCCACTTCCAGGGCAAAGGCTGCAACCACACAGACACAGACACACAGAGTCACTTCCAGCATTATGCCAGTAGCTCTTGGCCTGGTCAGCCCAGCACTTGCTGCACAGACACACTTGCCTGGCAGCAGACTGCAGGGAGATGCAAGAGGGACAAAGGGAAATAACACTCAGCAAACACCTAGGTCCTTGCAGGGAGATCCTAGGATCATGAGCTGTGCAGCCAATCATCCTGTCCGGCAGCCCTGCGCAGCACTCCAAGCCTGCTTTCGGCTGGAGCCCAATCCAGGGTTCTGCAAACACCTCCCAGCAGGGAGAGCCAAGACCATGGGTCAGGAAGGCATGCGCTGCTCTTGCAGAGGGTCCAGGTGACTGCACTCACAGGGCACCCGCTGCCCAAAACGGCCTTGGTGGATGACCTGGCTGACCATGGCTCCAGGGGCTGCAGAGGACAGGGGACTGGAGGGCTGTACCAGAGGCCCAGCACAGACAAGGCATCTCCAGCACCAGGCAGGAGTGCGCCCCAAGGCTGGGCAAGGGGGTGAACTGACCCTGAAGATGCCAGGAACCAGGTGGGTCCCAGAGCCAGGCAGGTCCTGGAGCCAAGCACTGCAATGCTCTCAGGGTTCTGCTTCTGCCGCTGCTGCGGCAGGAAAGAGAGCAGTGGTTGGGCCAAGAGAAACGCTCCCCGGGCATCACCTGGCCCCCTGCCAGGTCTGTGCAGGGGCAGGGATGGGCTCTGTACAGGGGAAAGCCCACCTTGAAATCTGGAGCTACAACCACGAATGACTGACAGCGCGCCGCGGAATGCGGCAATCCCGCTAGCTGCTGGCACAGCAGGAGCCAACAAGGCAGGACCAAGGCCGGGTGCTCTACATCTGGCACCACTGGCGCTGCCTCAGGGTCTCTTTCCCTGTGCCGCGCGGGCCGCCTGGGAAGGGATCGCTCCACCACACACACACACACACACACACACACACACACACACACACACACA
>VXBX01003023.1:35813-52385 GCA_013400415.1 Scytalopus superciliaris
TGTCCGTGTGTCCGTGTGTCTGTGTGTCTGTGTGTTTGCGTGTCCCTGCCTCCCTGCCTGTATCTGAGCGAGTGTGAACACACGTGTGTGCGCACGAGTCCCACCGAGACCGGGGGAAGATGACCGGCAGAAGATGGGTGAGTTTTCAGGGGACAGGGAAAAGGAGTGATGTCTCTGATGCAAGAAAAGAGGAAGCGGAGGACTAGAGGCCACTTAGCTTAACTTCACGGTCCAAGAAAACCACGGAACAAATAGCCAGGTGCTCCCAGAGAGGGCAGAGAAGGGAAGAAATCACAGCAAACACCCCTGTGTGTGCACCTTCCTTCTGTGACTGTCTGTGGACGGGGTAATGTCATCCACATCTCTCTACCTCCAACCATGCCAATGTCCCTGGACACCCAGGCCACTCCAGGGGTACCAGGCCGCTCTCAGCACTGTCCCTGCCATGGCTGGCCACTTCAGTCTGCCTCAATAGCCTTCTGCAGGACCAGGCTTGAGTCGGCATTCCCAGCAGGAGGTGGGATAGGTGCTGGCTGTGAGGCAAAGAGCAAGGACCGGCACAGCCTGTGGCCAGCATGCCCCTGCAGCAGCTCCCTGGGCACGGATGACCCACCCTGGCCACGCCAAACTGCTTTCCCACAGCACCACTGCCTGTCCTGCACCCACCACTGGTTTTTATTGCTGTGTGTAACTGGGTATGAGCCCCCAGTCCAAGGACTGAGGCTCTCAATGCTCTGGGCTCTCCTTGCTTTGCACAGCCTCCTCCATACCGTCCTGCTGTGCTTTGGGCAGACCTCGCTGGCTCACAGTGCACTGAAACAGCCTGGTGGCACTGATGGCATAGTGCCAGGTCACTCTTGGGTTTCTTGCAGCTTTGATGGCCCAGCCACCATGACTTGGCGTCCTGGCATGACATTAACCTGCAAAGGCAAGAGGGAGAAGCCACAGATCTGGATTTTCTAGGCCCTGGATGCCCACTTCTGTTCAAACTCATGCCTGTGGTTTGGATGAAATGGCTGCAGGTGGGAACAGCTGCTGGCTGGGAGCTTGGCAGTGCCTTGCTGCGGGAGTGCCCCTCTGTGCCCTCCTGGCTCCATCCCTCACGCTTGAGTGGTAACAAAGCTGTGTACTTGTCTCCCGGTTTAGGAATTGTATTCTCCAATTTTGTGTTCCCACTGAAAAACCCCAGACCAAGAACTGGCCGCTCGCTGCCCCACCCTTCCCCTGAGGTGGGATAGAGAGGAGCACTGGAGGCACAAAAAGCTAGATCGTGGGTTCAGATAAGAACAATTTACTAGAAACGGCAAGGAGATAAGAAAACGAACAGTAACAACACCAATATCAGAGCGCACAAGACACACGATTGCTTCACATGCGACTGCTCCCCACGCAGAACCGGGGCCAGCCGACTGCAAACCTCGGCAAAAACGGGGAAACCACATCCCCAGTACCCGCTGTGCCAATAACCTCGGAGTCCTGCCGTGCCCCTCCTGGCCGCCGCAAAAATTAACCCTGTTGCGAGCCAGGACAACCCGCCCTCTGGGTTATGGCACGATTTGGCTGGGGGAGGCTGCAGGGGTGCTGCAGAGCTCTGATCCACCTTACAATGAGAGAGACAAACAGGAAAAGTGGTCAGAAAAAGAGCAAAACGATCTGGTGATGTCAGACACACAGGCCCGTGTGTAGGCAGGTCCCCGTGATGTGCAACTGTGGGACAGGGAACTAATGACGTGGCAGCACTTCTGCGAACCAGAACCTGTGGGACAGAGAGAACCACGAGCCAGATGCGTGTCGGCAGCTCAGGGCAGGGTGGCACAAGGCAAACAGCAGCCTGACATAGGCAGGCACATGACACGTGGCACAGGTGATGCGTGAAGACCCTACAGCCAAAGGGGTTATAAGAGGCACGTTTATTCAGCGCTGGGTGCAGGGGGGAGGTCGCTCCTCCAGAGACATGCACACCTGTCTGTGCTTACAGGCTTGTTTATATACAATTACAGCATGTATATTCATTATTTATTTACATATGCATTATTTTCTTAGAAAAGGCAAGCTTATTCTAATCAGTTCCAAGAAGTAATTTCCATTTTCTCCGCCCTGAGCTCCTCCTATCTGAGTTTGCGCATGGGTTTGGGGTGCTCTTGGGCAGGGCTCTTCGGGGGGCTTGGAGATGAAGATCGTGGGTGTTCTTCACTGTGTCCTTTTCAACTTGGCTCAAAAAGTAAATTAGACCGCTTTTTTTGGCAACTCGAACTGGTCTAATTGGTGACTTTCTATAATTATCTTATTCTTTTGACATATTTCCTGATTTATCTTAGTTCTATATGGTGTCTGTTCTATTTTAGTTACCTACGGAAACCACAAGGGCAATTATTATTGGGAGTTACCTTGGCTCTCTCCTTTACCGTGTGCAGGCTGGTTTTATGTTTAAATGATTTACAATAACTGCTAAACATACTTTACAATAGATATCGGATATATCAATTATCAATTACAAGGGATAAATCTCCATATCACAGGCACCTGCAAGACACATGGGCAGGTTTGATGGCATGGACCTGGCGGATGCCTGGAAAGGCACCGCACCCTGGGCTGGCATGAGGGTGCGGTCAGGGCAGGTGCGGGTCAATGGTGAGCACATAATGACACCCGTCCCGTCGGGAACAGCTCTGCGGAGCCCCGGGAAGCTGCACAGGCAGCAGGACGAGCCCTGGGGCCGGGCCGGGNGGTCGGTGCCTCCCCCGCCCGGCCCGGCCCGGGCATTGCGGCGCTGGCCCTGCCCCACCCGGCGTGAAGGGGGGCCGGGAGGGGCCGCCGGGACCCGCCTCTGGGTGCCCGGCTATGTTAGCGCCCCATCCCTGCCGGGGGGTCGGGGCCGGCACCCCCCGTGAGGCTCCCCGGGATCCCTGAGCCCCACAGAGCCCCTCAGAGCCCCACTGAGCCCTGCTGAGCCCCACTGAGCCCCACAGCCCCCCTGGCAGTGCCGCCTCCCCCAGAGGGGCATGGGCACCTGCTGTTGTGCCTCTGGCTCTCTACAGGGGGGTCGTGTCTGCCCCGGGCTCGGGCAGCTTCCCCGTGTGCCCGCCCTGCCCGCAGGGCAGCGGTGTCTGGGCTGTGCCCAGAGCTGACCAGGGACAGACTGGTCCCTCATTGGAGCTCTGTGGAGCTCAACCCTGTCCTGTTCCCCACCAGCATCCCCAGCTCCTGTTTTTACCACACGGCAATTCTGCAGCTAGGCCAGGAATGGCACCCACCAGGCCAAAGCATCACCCTTTCTCCTGGAAGCACAGTACCCCACTGAGCCCACTGCCTCACCTGTGAGGAAACAGAAGCACTATGCAAAGAAACACAAATTAAATAGGAAGTGTCAGGCGTGGGTAGAGCCCTTCCCGAATCTTCGTTGGCGAAGCCTAGCCATGATGATGAAATAGGAAGTGCAGTGGTGGGGAGTTTGACATGAGTCAGACAAGATTCACTGATATAGGAAAGCTGACCTGAGAAAGGGGTCGAGGGAAAGGGGTGCTGCTGGCAGAGCCACTCCATGAGAACAGTTGTCAGGGTGTGTGCAGGACTGAGTGTCAAACTTGCCAGGCCATGTGCCAGCAATGTGTGAGTGAGGCACCTGCAGGCAGGTGCCATACAGGGACTCCTGGGACCTCACTGGGAACTGGAAATAGCAAATTATTTATCAGAGAAAGAACTTTTTTGGGTGAAATGTTTGCTGGGATCCTCAAGTGGCTACAAATTTGGCCTGGGCACAGATGGCTAGTAAGGTGACTGTATATTATTTCAAAGTAGATGGAGTAACCATCAGTTCAGCAGGTAGATCACCTGTCTGCAGGGGAGATTATATTCAGTGGGTGCTCAGTGGTGCAGCCTGCCATTGCCCAGGGCTGGTGTTGGGGGTTGCAGGGTGTCCTTCTGCCAAAGGGAGCTGGGCATTAGGCTCCCCTCCCAGGCAGATGAGCTCCAGGGCACTCGGGTGCTTTGGGGAAACACGAGTGCTTTTCTGGGCAACTTTGGCCTCATGCCAGATGCTAAGAGCTGTTTTATTCTCTGAGCCTAACTGAGTCACTGCAGTCTGTCCTTGTGCACCGCCCAGTTCAGTGAATGCCATCACTTCCCTGAGTATCTGCTCCTGTTGGCCTTGGCTGCTCTGCGGTGCAGTGAGTGACTCAAACGTTGCCCATGATGCAGAGCCCATCTGAAACCAGGAAGCTGCCTTGATGGCTAATTGCTATCACTGTCCAAGACATAATACATTTTCTATGAGACTTCACTCTGCAGCTGCCAGATCTTGTAGAGACTTGAAATGACTGGAGATTCTCTTGCTAAATCTCAAGTCTGCACTGGAACACTTAGAGGTTCCCCATAACCTCCACTTTGAGCAGCTATCAAATCTACATCTCTCCAAACCCTGACTGTTCTCCTGCTGCCCCCAAGTGAAGGGACTTGCTTTCCACTGGGTATTCTTTCTCACTGCCTTTGTAGACAGCTCTGCACCTCCCAGGTCTCCCTACATGCAGAAATAGGAAGTACCCTTCCTTGACAGTGGTCCCATCAGGGGAATGGGTGCTGTGTGACAGAACTCTTGAGTTTAAGAGCAGCCACTCGGGGAGAACACAGAGAGAGGCTGTTTTAAGGCATTCACCAACAACTGCATTTTGCCTTTTCCCCCCATCTTTTACAGGTTTCTACGGGAGACCATGGTCGGTGGAACAGAGGAAACTTCTCTTTCAATGGCAAGTACCCTGAATTTTCCTCTCTGAAGGCAGCCTGTGGCAGAGTGCCGTGGTGGAGGCAGGAGCGGTGACAGATGGATGGACAGGTGCGGGGCTGCCCTGTGCCGGCAGATGGTGCTAGGACTGTGTGCCTCTCTGGCTGCACTGGCTGTGGGACAGCACACCGCTGCCACCCTCCCTGTGACCAGCCTGCCCTTGGCCTTACCACCCCACACTACATCCTGAGGCTGCCATCCCTGCCTGGTGTGGGTGGCCCTTCTGTGTCCCTGTGTGTCACTCTGTGTCCCTGTGATGGATGGGATGGGAGTTGATCTGTGCAGCTCCTCTCTGAGCAGCTGGTGCCCATGCACAGCCCATCCGTGGGATGAGCTGCACTGACTGGACCTGTCACTGATGAACTGGGGCTCTGTGGAGCCTCTCGTGGGCAGCACGATTCTGGCAGCCTACAAAAAACTGGAAGGCCTACAAAAAACAACCCATCACACCTGGGCAGTGCACTGAGCAGTGTGGGTATTGCCCTGGTGATGGCACAAGCAGTAGGCTGGAGGTCGTGCTGAGCATGTGCTGGGCACTACAGGGACAGTGTACTGGGGACAGTGTGGGCAGTGTCACAAGTGCAATTAAGAAACTCTAAGTACAGGGACCAGAGGTGCAGTATAGAAAAATGGAAAAAAACTAAGCTGGGATGTGTTAAAATACATCAGGAATGAGAAGGTCTAATGATGGCCTTGTCTGGTGCTGGACTGGGACGTGTGTTCACATGATTGCACATGGTAGTGACATGTTCATGGGTGTTTTTCTTATCTGGAAAGAAATAAGGGACTTGTGTCATGATATCTGAAGTGCTTTGTTCATACAGAGAAAATCTAAAACATTGTCTACTGAGGAGGATAAATAAAAACAAATAAATATATCAGATGGCTTCCACACAGGAGTGCCAAGAGAGCTGTGTAGGGACGTGTCTGCCCTCCCAGAAACAGAATCCTGCTGAACTCCAACACAAATTATAGGGCTCAGCAGTGGAAGTACTGGATGATATTTTTGTCTCCACGTGGCTGTGGCAGGATTCCCTGTGCTGGGGCAGAGCTGTGGCTCCATAGGCTGCAGGGTCAGTGAGAGCTCCTGGCAGGTCTGGCAGCCTCGGGATGCTGTGCAGCTCTGGGAAAGAGTGGGTGCTGTGTGCCGAGCAGCTCATGGTGTCGTGGCTGGCACCTGCCCAGATGCCTCTTTGCAAAGAGCCCGTGTGGAGCCTGGGTGACCCCTCGTTCTTGCTATGCAGGCTGAAACGTGGGGGGCTGAACTGCTACATGTACGCGCCCAAGGATGAGCTGAAGCACCGGCTGCTCTGGCGAGAGCCCTACACGGAACATGAGGCAGGTAGCGGCTCTGCTGGGCCCCCTGGGGGGCTGCAGGTGTTTCAGGATCCTGAAGGGGAACCATGGTCTCTGTCCCAGCCAGGGCCAGGCTGGCTGCTACTTTCCTCCTGCCAGGCCCCTGCCCATTGCAAGGAGGCCCCTAGACCTTGCCTGGTGCAAGGAGACCTAGACTGTGCCCATCATGTGGAATTGCCTAGGAGCCCACCCAGCATGTGGAACTCCTCATGTGGGTCTCTGGCAATGTGCTTGAATATACTGAGGCCCAAAGCCCTTGTTGAAAGTTCTGTGTGCCCCAAGGGACTGGAAATGGTCTCCCCTGAGCCACTCCCCTCCCAATGTCCTCAGTTCCTTCCTTTTAGACTACTGTAGTTCCCTCTCCCTCCATCTCTTGTTCCACTCCATCCCTTGGTCCTCTCCATCCGTTGCCTCCCAGCACTCATAGACCTCCTCTGCTCTGTCCCCAGCCTGCATGCGGTCTCTCATTGAAGCTGCCCAAGAGCAGGGTGTGGAGTTTGTTTTTGCCATTTCTGCTGGTCAGGACATGGTGTTTTCCAGTGCTGGGGATCGGCTCCTGCTGCAGCAAAAACTCAGGCAGGTACCGTGGGCTATTCCTTCCTCCCACTGCTCCCAGGCAAGGGGCACATGTGCTTGTGTGTGGGTCCTGTGCCCACCCCAAGAGCTGGTGTGGGGCTGTAAATCACTCCTGCTGCTGCACAGCAGAGAGCAGCTCTGTGGGGTGCCCAGTGGCCGACATGCTGTCCCTGTCATGGCGATAGAGAGCTGAGAGTTCCATGGATGTCTGAATGGGGGCAGGAGAAAGACTAGCCAAGTGCCAGCACTTGCTAGGCAGCACCAGGAGCCAGTGCAGACTGGAACTGAGAATAAACTGGAGAATAAAGAGCTGCTGGCATAGTGGGTTTGCTCTGCGGGCAACTGCTACTCCCATGGCACAGCCCAGCAACTGCCCTGCACTGTGCCAAGCCCATCTGCCTCTCCCTGGCTCCTCTAGGCTTTCTGCCTCCTCTCTCTGATGCCCAGGGATCCCAGCAGCCCATGTGTGTGCCCACAGGTGGCTGCCATGGGGTGCTGCTCCTTTGCGCTGCTCTTTGACGACATCGACCCCTGCATGTGCCAAGCTGACAGAGACATCTTCTCCTCCCTGGCACAGGCTCAGGCCTCTGTGGCCAACGAGGTGTACCAGGAGCTGGGCCAACCCTCTGTCTTCCTCTTCTGCCCTACAGGTACTGCCCGCAGCCCTGCCATCCCAGCCTCCTACCCCTCAGACTGGGGAGCCCTTGGGCTGGCTCAGCCTCCCACCCCAGGGAGCTCCCTTAGACTGGCTACCCCTGTCTCTGAGTGCCTTGGCAGCCCCCATGGCTCTCCTTGCCCTTCTCATGCTCCCAGGGCAGTTCTGGTGATCTCGGGACTAGGACAGGACCAGGCTGTGTTCCCTGCACCCTACTCCTCCCCAGCTGTCCATGATCCTGGCAGCCTCTCCTCTCCTGGTCCCCCATCCCTCAGGGAATGCTCTGTGCTTTCTCCCCAGAATACTGCAGCTCACTCTGCTCTCCCAGCCCCAGCCAGTCCTGCTACCTGCAGACCATTGGCCAGGAGCTGCTCCCTGGGATCAGTGTCATCTGGACAGGTGAGCACCAGCACCAACTCTGTGGGTATGTGGCCCCATGCAGTGTCTGCAAACCCCATGGCCACTGGGTCTGTCCCGGGAGAGCCACCAGCAAGTGGTTTCACCATGTGCCTTGGATCGGGATGTGCAGCCCCAGCCAGGCAGGTCAGGACTGGGGTCTCCTCTCCTGGCTTGGGAGTGTGGGTGGGGTGATTCTACCCTCACATCCGTGCTCCGTGCCCAGAAGTGTCCGTGTCTGTGTCCCTGCTGTGTGTCTGGGATGGGCCACACTGCCCATGTACTCCATGTGTGTCCGTGCCCTGATGCTCCAGGCCCAAAGGTGGTGTCACAGGAGCTCTCGGCTGTTCTGCTGGAGGAGGTGGAGGGTGTCCTGCAACGCCGCCCCGTCATCTGGGACAACCTCTATGCCAATGACTATGACTGCAGACGTGTCTTCCTGGGCCCCTACATGGGACGTGCTCCTGGCCTCATGCACAGGCTCCATGGACTGCTCCTCAACCCCAACTGTGAACTCCAGGCCAACTTCATACCCATACACACGCTGGGCACCTGGTTTCAGAGCGAGCTGGGGACCTGTGCCCACCCTCATCATGCAGGTATATGGTCTCAGTGCCCAGGCAATTCTGTGCCTGCCACCTGCTGCCTGTCTTTGCCAGGCCCTTTCCTGCATGGCAGCCTGGGTGAGGTGTCTCACCTGGCTGGGCACTGTCTAACATCCCTGGGCATGGGGTTCATCCTTTGGGCACCTGCCAAGGGGAGGTGCTTGCCCACAGCCCCACATCAGTCAAGTAGTGGGGCTGCCCAGGGTGATGAGCTGCAGTTCCCTAGGAATGGAGACGGTGGCAGCTCTGGAGGACAGCCGAGGCCCATGGGAGGGGAGCTACAGCCCTCAGGAAGCCTTGGAGCTGGCGCTACGTGACTGGGTGGCTGAGATAAACCAGCAGGCTTCAGAGCCAGGTAGACAATGGACTTAAACTCCCTCAATCACTGGAGTGCTGGACCAGCTCTGCCAGTAGCTTGGCTGGTGGGGGCAAGGGAGCCCCATGCCCTGCCCATTTGGATGGATCTCTTGGGCTGCTGTGGCAGCAGGGCATGTGCATGCTGTGGTGGGCAGGGGTGGGTATCCATCCCACTGTGCTGCCCTGTGGGTGCTCCTGCCCTGGCCACATCCGTCAAGGGGTGTCCTTGGCTGGCAGCATGGGAGCCAACCTGGGCCAGTGCACAGCTCTGAAAGAGTGGGTTCAGCCAGGAGCAAGCTTGGCGTTTTGCAGTGTTTGCCTCTGCAGTGCCTGAGCTTCATTGCCCCCAGAGACCTGAACTCAAGGCCAGGGCCTGACAGCTCCCTAGTTCCTGCCAGCTCAGGGATGGAGGTCCCCAGCACAGCCATCCTCAGGCTGTCCTGCCTGATGGGCAGCAGTTTCCATGCAGGTGCCAGAGGGGCTTCCCCCTTGCTCCTTTCTGCCAGGAGGAAGGACTCCAGGACACCCCAGTGTCGGCCTCAAGGGAGGACCAAGGCTGAAGTCTGGCACAGCAGGAGGACAGGAGGTCATACCTGACCCCGAGCAGCACGACTCTGTTCACAGTGGGACAGACCAGCATGGCCCCGAGCCCTGTGCTGTGGCACAAGGGGAGGAATGCAGGAAGGTGACCTCAGAGCCTGAGAAAGACAGTGGGAGCAGAGTACCCACTGGCAGCCAGCAGAGCCCCACAGGGGACAGGGGCCAACTCGCCACAGGGAGCAGGGAGAGCTGTGAGCCCTCCTCTGCTTTGCCCAGCGTGGCTGGGAGCGCCCAGTCTGCAGGAATCCCAATGGCTAGCAAGACCATCCCCAGCCCAGGCCACAACATGAGTTCCAGCAATGGGGCAAACACCAGTGTGAACCTTCACTTGCCCTCCAGTAATGCCAGAACAGGGGGTGGCAGCCCTGCCCAGTCTCCCAGCAGCACTCAGCCTGAGGCCATCAAAATTGACATGCCCCAGACACCTACAGGAACTGGGACTGATGCAAGCCCTGGGCCCCCAGCACTGGTGGCTGATGGGGCTGGTTCCAGCTCTGGGCCCTCAGTGCCACTGACTGATGAGGCTGGCACCAGTCCTGGCCCTCCAGTGCCACTGATTGAAGGGGCTGGTGCCAGCCCTGGCCCCCCAGCTGCACTGAATGATAAGGTCAGTGCTAGCTCTGGCCCCATGGCACCAGTAGCCCCAGAGGAGATTGGGTCTGGCCCCCTGGTACCACCGACCCCCAAGGAGGCTGGGACCAGCCCTACAGCACAGGTGACCCCAGAGGAGGCTGGGCCTGCCTCTATGGCACTGATGACCCCAGAGCAGTCCAGGTCCAACCCTGCAGTACCACTGACCCCACAGGACGCCAGCTCCAGCCCTACAGCACCACTGACTCTGGAGGAGGTGCAGATGCTGGTGGAGCTCTTCTACCTGCCCTACCATCATGGGGCACTGGCACAGGAGCTCCTGGAGCACTTTCGGTGGCTCCGGGCAAACAGCCTCAGCGTGGGTATCCCAGCCACAGCGCCTGATGCCTGCGGGGTAAGGTTGGTCCAGAGGCTGCTGCAGGGGGGTGCCTGTCACAGCTGGCTGATGCCAGGTCCGTCCCCAGGGTGCACGGTGGCGAGGCCGAGCCCAGTCCTTCCAGCTGCTCTGCGCGCAGACGTGTCGCCTGCACAGCCGCTTCGTCAGCGCTGCCAGCCGGGCGCTGCTCTACGACCTCCACCCCTATCTCTGGGACATCCGCAACATCCTGCTGGCCGCCAGTGCCTTCGTCCTCTGGCTGGGTATGTGGCTGCTGCCAGCCCCTGCCAGTCCCCATCCTGTGTATCTGCACCCTGCCCAAACCCAGCTCTATTGGAGTGCTGGGGCTCTGGGGCACACCCACAGCACTTGAAGCTTGTTCTCTGGTGATCCACTGTTCCCCTCCTAAGGAGGTGAAGGTGCCTGGGGTCCACCCCAGAGTCTGGTGTCCTCATGTCCAGGGTCTCTTCCCTTGACGCCCTCTCCCACCACTGCCCGTGTTTCATGCTCATCATCTTGCCTCCTTTGCAGATGGTCACCTCCTCTGCGACCCTGACCCCAAGAGCACCTGGGGAAACTGCTTTGGCTGTAAGTAGGGGTGCTGCCCTGGCTCACCCACCTGGGCAGGGGGCCTGGCTGCTGCCCTGCATCACCTCCAGTCCCAGAGCACTCACCATCATGCTGTCCTTCCCCACACTCTGCCTGCCAAGCGGAGCAGGAATGGCCATGGGAAGGTTTGGCACCCCCACGTGCCCTGACACACCAAGGCAGGATGAGGCACTGGTGCTGGGTACGGGGCAGTCATTAAAGCAGCTCTTCACCATCTTTCACAGCCTAAAAGGAATGCCTGTTTCTAGGATACGGTTCCTTTCAACCCAAGGACCCCTTAGCCTGTCTGCATAAAGGGATCTGTGGGCCCTCGGGGGCAGTAATGCCCAGGGTGAGAAAGATGAGGCTGTTTTTTGAATGCCTGTACATGGCTTTGGAAGCCCTTGTTCCTCCGGTTTGGGGTTTCCTGGTTGCTCTGTGGGCCTTGTGACCTCTTATGAACCAAGAGCTGTTATGAGGAGATAACCTGAGTGGGTCTTCAAGTTCAGGGTGAGAGCGGGCCATGTTGACTTCAGCCCTATCCATGAGCAAGCAGCTGTGCCAGGCGTGTTCCCACCATCCCTGTGGAGCTGGCTGGGAGAAGCTCAGTGCTCTGTGTCAGGCTGTAGCTTCCCAGCTGAACCAGGAGCTGTGTCCCTACCTTACAATTTTGTGAAGAGACCAGTCCTTTCCTATTCCCCCAGTTCAAGCCCTGCTGTGGAGGGTGTGTGGCTGCCTCAAGAAATGGGGGCAGCTGCGTGAGCCCAGCCAAGGTCTCTGCCTGGGCAGGGCTGCACAGCTGGGGGCAGGTCCTTGGAGCTGTGACAGTGGGGATCATGATGCTGCTGTGTGACAGCAGCTGATCTCCCCACCTGCTCAGCAGGTTTTTGTTCACCTCACTTGTGTCTGTCCTGCTGCTTCCAGGGTGCCAGAGTATCGCTGCCCCGATCATGCTGGGGAGGGACGCTGAGCCCTGGGCACGTCGTGGGGGCCTCTTTGGAGAGCTGCAGGTGAGAGTGTGGCCATCTCTGGCGGGTTGAAGGAGCCTTTGGGAAACCAGTGGCTGCTCTGAGTTGCTGCAAGCTTGGGAAGGCAGAGCTGCCCTGGGCATCTGCATCTCAGCTATAGTTCCCAGGGTTTAGGGAGCCTCAGAGAGACTTTGGACCCGGGAAAAGCTGATGGACTGTATCTCTTCCAGGCACTGCTGCCTGTGGGGAACAGCTGTGACCTCTTCTACCATCCACCACCACTCTTCCCATCCAGCCAGCTGTACCTCCTGCGCCCACTGCTGCCCTTGGACAAGGTGGGAGCCATGGCCTCAAGGGGTGTCCTGCCAGAGCTCACCTTTGCATGGCCCGTGCTGCTTGTGTGCTGACAAGATAGGCTCACCTCTGCTGACCCAGGACTGAGCCCTCAGTGCAGGGTGCCACAGGTGGGGAGGGACCTCCGGTCCAGCTCTGCTCAGAGCCAGCTGGCTTGTGGCAGCTCCCTTGAGCCATGATCAGCAGCATGTAAGACCCTGGGCTGGAAGACAGGAGCTGTGGCCTTGGCAAACCTGCTTCCCTGTGATGGGGGCCTGAGCAGAGCAGGAGAGGGAGCCTGGCCAGGCACAGCCATGGTTTAACCAGCACTAGGTCAGGGTTACCAGGTTGTGGGTGATCTCCAGAGCAGCCCCAGTGCTGATCTCCAGCAGTGGCTGTGAGCAGATGCCAGGAAATAGCCAGAACAGAACAAGTCTGGATAATGACCTCCTGCAGCCTTCACTGGTCTGCAGCTCTGGGCACTACTTGAGCCTCTGGGGTTTCATCTCCAAATCAGTCCCTTCTTCAAATAGTCATCCAGTTTATAGGATGATTCCCCACTGGAGAGTAGCAGCCTCTGTCAGCCATGACCTGCTTGCTGCCAGACCCCTGCTTTAACATCCCAATAGCTCAGTGGGATTGGAAGCAAAAGGGAATTTCTGGATGAGGGGGAGCACAAAAGTTAAAGCGCTGCCAAATTCAGCTGAGCCCCAGGTTCCCTGTGTACCACAGCCTGCAGCAGGAACCCCACTCCTTCACCTTGCTTCTCTCCCAGCCCAAGGAGAGGCTAATGCCTCAAATCCAGCCAGCACAAACAGAAGTGCAGCTCCCCACTAAACACGGCACCCCAGCCATGTGCTGTTGCAGCACTGCTCAGTAGCAGAGTTGGAGCTGCAAGCACAGGAGAGCAGATTTGTAATCCCAGAGTGTTTAGCCAGCAGCTCCCATTGCAGGGACTTGTTTGCAGTTGCCTGTCGTCAGGTTTCATCTGGTCAGACTGAACCTTAACACCCTGAGTGTCTGTGTCCAGTGAAACTCTTGAGAGGAAAATCCAGCCGAGCCGAGCACATCGGTCTCTTCCGGGAATGGAGCACCGCAGGGCACAGTCCTGCCCCAGGCATTGGGTGATCAGGGAAAACTCCCTTTTGGGACCAAGGCTTTTATCCAAATGTCTTTTCACTGGGAGCAGCAGCAAACTCAACCGTGACCAAGACAGGACATTTGGGCACGTCCCGCTGTGCACAGGCTTTTTGGAGATTTGAGTTTCAGTGTTGTTTTGGGGCCATTCTAGCTGCTCTGTCTGTGGCTGCTCTCTGAATGCCTGACCAGAATGGCAATGTCTGGTTTGAAGGGTGGCTGTGCTGTGGCAGTGATCCCAAGGCTAGCGGAACGTGGTGCTCAGTGCATCGCTGGTGCAGATGCTGGCACCCTTGGGTGGCTGAAGCAGTACCTCCATACCCTCCCTCCCCAGCCCTGGAAACCACAGCCCTGCTCGTGGTCCCTCTCTGCAGTCCCTTTGGCAGCTGCTGCTGTGCCGTGCTCCAGCTGGGGCTGTGCTGGGACTGTGGGAGCAGTTGGCAGTGTGGCAGGGCTGGCACAGCCAGGGCTGAGATGGGTCTGGGTCTTCCAGGGAGAGCTTTACCGCATGTGCCGGGAGAGTTTGGACTGTGATCCCAAAGTGGCAGAGATCCTCATGGCTCACCCAGATCTCCTCGGTGACAGGTGAGATGTGGTCCCTCTGAGGCTCCCTCTGGCCAGGCTGTGCTGAGCCTGGTCATGTACCTGGGGATGCAGGGCCACAGGATGAGGTGGTGGCCTCTCCTGGCATCCTTGTGGGGGACCAGCTCTGCCCCTGGGCTGTCAGTAGCCTCATCCTGTGGGAGGGGCAGGAAGGGACATTCCCATGCTGATGTCCAGCAGGGTCATGGCAGCCACAGTGGGACAGACCCACTGTCCAGTCTGGATGCAGAAGGCTGTGGCTCCCTTTGGCTGAGGGCTTATGCGGGGGGTCTGAAAGGGGTGGTCGGTGGGCACTAGGTGCTGTCCTGCTGAGGAGGGAAGGAGGAGGCTGCTCTGAGGTTGCCCTGGGGCAGGCTGGGCTCCAGGTACAGCTCAGCCACACTCCTGCTCTGGCTACCAGGCTGCTGGGCCCGTTCCTCAGCCTGAGCCCCGAGTACACCTTTGTGCTGGAGGATGAGGGTGGTCCTTGTGGCTACGCAGCCGGAGTGCTCCATGCTGAAGGCTTCCTGCAGCAGCGAGACAGCAGCTGGCTGCCGGCCATACGGCACAAGTATCCCCCAGACCTGGGCACAGGTGGCCCAGCTCTGGGACAGGTGAGGGGACACCTGGAGGGGAGCGGGGATGGGGGGATGGAAGGGGGTCCCTCACTTGTGCTTGTCTCCCATAGGATGCCCTGGAAGAAGCAGTGCTCTTCTTCCATGCAGAGCCACTGGCTGTGCCCCAGCCTGTGCTACGGCGCTTCCCCTCCCTGGTGCAGCTGGGCACGGCCCCCCGAGTACTGGACGTGGGGGCCAGCCGCAGCCTAGCCCTCTGCCTGCTGAGTGCGCTCAGGGCCAACGGTGAGCGTAACCTCCCCGTGCTGGGGGCACTGGAACCCCCTTGATCCAGCACAACCCCATCCCAGCTGCTCCCTTACCCACCACAGAGTTGGAAGCTGGCCCCACCTGCAAACCACCTCCCAGCACAGGGCTCCCCATCCCCACTCTGGCACAGTCTGGTCACCGCTCCCAGGCACCATCCCCTCCCCTTGGGCTGGGGAACATGTGAACCTGTGCCTCAGGGCATCACAGAGACAGCCGGTGCCAAATGGGAGATGGAGAGGCTGACTTCCTTGTGGAGGAGATCCCAGTGCTGGGGTCCCAGTGCCCTGACCTCTCTTCTCCCTTCCAGGCTCACGGGGAGTGTTCTGCCAGGTCAGTGATGCTGATCGGCAGCAGCTGAGCTTCTACAGCAAGCTGGGCTTTGTCGCCTTGCCAGTGGCCTGGGGCAGCTCTCCCGGTGCTCAGCTTCTGGGACGTCTCCTCTGATGGGGCACAGGGAGGCAGTGCCCCAGGACAGGCTGACTCCCCAGGACAGGCTGACCCCCATCCCACACAGCATTGGCCTGAGGGAGCGAAAGCAGAGCAGCACCTTGAGCAGGTCAGGTGCACAGAAGAAGGGACATGGCAGGCTATCGCTGGGATGCATGCAGGGCTGTGAGGGTCCTTGGGTAGCAGAGAACTATTTCTGCCATCTCAGGAGATTCAGGCACCAGGGCCCCTCTGTGCCACCCTGCCTATTCCTGCTTGCTGGGCACCGTCTGCCTTTGCTGGGGAGCCAGGCTGTCTGCAGCACCCCGGGCGTGCCAGAGCCCACGGGCAGTGTTTGGGGCAGTGGTCCTGGAGGACAGCACAGTGCCTTAGTGCTATGGGAATGTCCCTGCCACACAGGCTGTGCTGCCCCACTCTCTCCATCCCCTGGGTGGCCTGAGCGTGGGCAGCTGGTGCGGGGCTGGCTCTGGGCACCGTGGAGCTGCTTCTCTCTATGGACTGATCTGGTGTGGGAGGAGGTGAGGCTGCCTCCGTCTTTGTGCCTGGGGGCTGAGGGAAGTGCTGTCCTCGGCAATAAAGTGTTTGGTGGGCTCCCACCATGGCTCATCTCTTGGGGCAAAGCGTTGAAGTGCCAGCACGTCCTTTTCACGCCCTCATGCCTTCTCTGAACAGTTAGTCCTCAAACAAAGCAGCTCCCCAAACACCTGTGTCCCCAGCTGCTCAGCAGCACCCAGCTCGTCTCTCCAGGAAGGTGCTGCAGCCTATGGCAGTGTGAGCCCGGCACCCTGCCGGGAGGCTTTCCTGCGGGGTGGGATGCCTGGGCCTCCCCTCTGGCTCTGGGGGCCACAGCCTGCCCAGGACCGGCAGGATGGATAAGGGAGGGCATCTGCCCAGCCATCCCACCGCAGCGCCCGGAGAAGGGCTGTCAGGGGCACACCATTCCTGGAGGTTTGCCTCCCTCGCCCTCCGGAGCTGGGTGTCCCCGCAGGGGTGAGCAGGAGCCCGGGGCTCCATCCCGGGGGGCCGGGGCTGGCCCCATCCCGGCTGCGGGCCAGGCTGTCCCGGGTTGTCCCGGTGCAGGGGTGCGGGGCCAGGCTGTCCCGGGTTTTCCCGGTGCGGGAGTGTGGGGCCAGGCTGTCCCGGGGTGTCCCAGGTTTTCCCGGTGCGGGGCCAGGCTGTCCCGGGGTGTCCCGGTGCGGGGCCAGGCTGTCCCGGGTTGTCCCGGTGCGGGGCCAGGCTGTCCCGGGTTTTGCCGGGGCGGGGCCAGGCTGTCCCGGGTTTTGCCGGGGCGGGCCTAGCCGGGGCGGGGCGGGGCGAGCCGGGCCAGGGTGAGGCGGGAGGGAC
>VXBX01003023.1:53356-69094 GCA_013400415.1 Scytalopus superciliaris
CGCTGTGCGGGGCTGCAGAGGCTCGTGGGCCGAGCTGCCGGCTACAAA
Organism: Scytalopus superciliaris; assembly: GCA_013400415.1. Classification (NCBI taxonomy): domain Eukaryota; kingdom Metazoa; phylum Chordata; class Aves; order Passeriformes; family Rhinocryptidae; genus Scytalopus; species Scytalopus superciliaris. Next base: position 53,405 of record VXBX01003023.1, read on the forward strand.
GCCCGGTGGAGAGTCAGGATTCCCATGAAGACCGAGCTTGCGGTAGCTGTTGGAAGAGAGAATGGGTGGAGGGATGTGAGGCATAGGAGCCGATGCGGCTGGAGGGGCGAGTCTCTCCCTGCTGCTGGCCTTGCCTTCCCAGCTGCTCTCAAAGAAGCCCGCAGCTAAGCCAGGCCCTGTCTGCAGCAGGTCCAGGCAAGCTGCCTTCCTGCTCCGACGTGTCTGGCACTCCAGACCCACCACCCACAAGGCAACCCCCAGACCCACTGACCTGCCCTCAACCTGCTGGGGCTGCCCAGACTGCGGCTGATGACTGATGTCTGCACATTCCTCTGGAGTCTTTCCCTCCTGCCTGTAGCTGGTCCCTTCCCAGGGCTGCCGCTCTGGAACCTGGGGCAGCTTAGAGCAGAATGGGCAGAGCTGAGGGCCCATCGTGTCCTGGAGAGGCTGGGTGAGGGTAGGAGCTGCAAGGAGCTGTGCTGTGACCTGCCCTACTTTGGCAGGACACGGGGACATCAGGTAGCCCAAAAGTGCTGGACCCAGAGTTGGCAAGGGAAGGCAAGTGCAGCCCCAACCCCACAGAGTGCTCTGCCTCCCTGACACCCCGAGAGCCAGTGTCCTTTCCTCAGCAGGGTCCCTGTCCCTGCCTGGGTACACAGGGAGTGGTGGGGGAAAGACCCCTGCCTTTGGGCAGTGAGGCACAGTTTGCTCCCAGCCAGCAGGACTTGACTCCAAGCCTGCCAGGATGGCCAGGTTCCCCTGGTGACCCGGGGCTGCTCCCCGGTGCTTCTGAGACCTGTTTGTTTGTGGCTCCCTGCTCCCCTCCAGACCTTGGCAGTGCTGACCCTGGAGCTCTGATGCACAGGGTTCCTGCAGGCAGGGAGCCAGCAGGGCCCCTCCTGAGCGGGGTGGCATGTAAGGTCCCCCCTGCTTTGTGCACACACACTCGTGGCATCCCAGGGCTGCCGGGAAGCAGGAAGAGCAAAGCAGGCCCATCCAGGCAGCCGGATTGCGAAAGGCTCGGCTCTGGTCTGTGCGTGTCGGGGCCTTGGGGAGAGGGGGAGGAATGGACTGCTGAAGCCATGGGACTCACCAGACCTTCTTCTGCCTCGAGTGCTGGGGACGTGACCCCATGCTCTCAGGGATGTCCTGGCATGGGCCTCAACAGAGTGTGACTCTATCACCCCTTAACCTTTCCAAGGAAGGATAAACAGAGCAAGCTTCCTCTCCCTTGTACTGGCGGGTTTCCCAGGTCCTTGGTCACTTGTGTGGCTCTTCTCTGAGTCCTCTCAGTTGTCAGTGCCTGGGATGCTCCATGTCGCTGTGTATTTGTCCAAGGCTGCTGCTGAGTGAGCACATTCCTGTCAGGCCACAATGGCATGGCCCTTCCCCACTGCTGTGGCTTGGAATGTCATCCCTGTGCTTCAGGGATGCCCTGTTCTGATCAAATATGCAGACTCACCCTGGGACCTGCCTCACCAGGAGCTGCCCCTTCCCAAGGTCTGTTGGCCATTCACTGGGGTTTTGCTGGGGCAGACTAATGTCCTCCCCGTGTGCCCAGTGAGTGCCAAATGACACACCCAACTTGAACAGTCCTTGGGAACTTGCAGTCCCCTCTGGGCCCAGGGACCCTCAGTTGGCACTGCTCACTTGGCCAGCCCCTGTGCAGGACGCCTGGGGGACCAGAGCAATGGTGGGGGCAGTTCCTGGCCATGAAAGCTGCAGGGCCTGTCAGGGTGACTGTCTGGGGAGCCCCGGGAGCCCCCTTCACTCAGTGGGTCAGGGAGAGCCAGTGGACTGGCACAGCAGGAGGTTGAACAGTGCTATGGCTCTTGCTGCCTTGCAGGGCTGCTCTCTGCCCCAAAGGGTCCAAGTGCCCGTGCCAGCCTCGGCAGCTCAGGGCTGAGGCTGGGGGGTAAAGGGAACCTCAGGGTTTTGGCTCTGTAGGGCTCTTGAACACCCACCACCAGTGCCAGCTGTGCTGCAGGCTGGGATGTCAGGCTCAGGCCCCGTGCACACCCGACTGGGACATTCCTGAGGTTTCCTGGGCAGTGGCAAGGACCTGGGCTGCTTCCTGGCTCCCACGCCCAGCACTCAGTCTTGTCAGCCCATCCTCCCAAGCCCTTTCCCCTTGCAGGGGAGTGCTTGTTGTGTGTCTGTGCCCGGGACAGCACGTTGAGCGTGGCACGGCACAAGCCCTGGTCCAAGAGGAGACTGTTCTTGGCTGGAGTGGGCAGTTGGCAGCAGGATGGTCAGTGTGCTGGGGTGGGCTCCTCATCCAGAGTAGCAGGCGGGACCAGAGCAAAGCCTGCCAGCAGAGTGAGCAGCCAGGCAGCATCACACGGCTGGAGAGGAGGAAAAGCATGGCTTGTGCCTCTGAAAATGGAAAAAGTGATGTGAACAATGAGAGCCCTGTTAGCCTGACTGCCCGGGATATGGACACGGAGTGTGTCTGGAGAGGGAGCTGGTGCAGAAATTGGGAAGAAGCTGCGCTGTGCCACAGGGAGCTCACCCTGCCAGCCCAGGAGCTGTCCTGGGCTGGGCACTGCACAGACCTGAACAGGGCACATCACCAGGAAACTCCAAGGTAAGTGACAGAGCTGAGGACAGGCTGAGGTGCGAGGGCAAAGGAAGTGCAGTGGGGACAAGGGACACTGGAGCCTGAGCAGAGCTGAACTGGGACCCGGGAGAAGAGATTGCAGACCCTGAAGGTTACATTGCTGAGTCTCAGTGGGGACTCGGTGTCTGGCTGCACAAAGCCCAAGCACCTTCTCAGGTGCCGTGTTCTGATCTTGGGTCCTACATGCTTTGCTCCTCAATGCAGAGGCTTAAATATTCCTTGTAGCCAAGGCTATAAGCTGCATGACACTGCTTTTCCAGGCTGTCCAGGTCTGTCCCTGTCCCCATCCCTGCTCCCCACCATGTTTCTGTCTCTGCAGTCTGTACCAGGAGGAGACTTTTTTCCTCCTCCTGGCACAGTTTTGCTTTGAAAAACATGTGATCCTCATCAGAAAGTCCACAGAATGGTGACTTCCCCATGTAACCACATTTTAGTTGCAGCAGGTGACCAGTTTTAATCCACTTAGCAGAAGGTGCACTGATTTTGTTGAGTGCTAATTATTCATTAAAAGGTGGTGCAAGATGAATCGAATGCCTTCCAGTCTCAGCCTGTTATATCAACACAGTTACTCCAATTAACTGAACCTGTGATCTCATAAAAGGCTGTTCCCGCTTCCTGACACAGGCTATTTCTGCCTGACTATGGAGATTGGCATTAATTGTGCTGCTGTCGCTTAGGGTTGTACTGACCTCATTGTGAAAGAGCCTGGTGACTGCCCACAACTGCAGCAGAGCATCCTGCTCGCTCAGGGCAAGAGCCAGGGAGGCTCCAGTGCTTGTGTGCTTGCAGCTTTCCCCATGTCCCACAGTGTATGGCAGCTGGGACTGAGGGGGCCCGGATTGTGTGTCAGGATAGCTCTGAGAGTTTATAATGCCTGTTCTGGGCAGAGCAATGTTGCCTTGGTGACCAGTGGATGGAATAAGCTTTGCTACTGCTGTGAGTGGTAAACTCATTCCTTTGCTGCTTCCCAGGTAGTGTGGAGATGAGGATGGAGCGTCCCCATCCCACACCCAGAGACGCCCTTTCCTAAGCTGCTGGCAGGGCTGGGGTGGTTCTTTGCACCCGCTCTCCCTTCCTCTTGCCAGGACAGGCTGGGTAAAAGGTTCAGCAGAGCGTTTCCTTGCTGTCTTCCCACAAACGCTTCCCGCTGGGTTCTGCTGTTCTCGCAGTGCCAGAGCAGACTGTGGAGGTGCTGATAGCCCCAAGCTGGCTCCCACCAACCCCAGGGGTCCTGGCTGTCTGGGCCAGTGCATGCTCCTGTTTGTGCTGTGTCCCCGTCAGCTCTGTGCTGTCCCCTGTGCCCCAGCTGTGATAGAGGAGAGAGCCAGACCTGCCGCGCTGATGTGATTGTCCCAAGGGGGTTGCTGTGCTTCATAGAGTGATAAAGTCAGTAGGGCTGGAAAAGACCTCCAAGATCATCAAGTCCAACCTTTGACCTTGTCAACTAAACTAAGCACTAAGTGCTTAGTCATTCCCACCACTGCCTCTGGTGTAGAATTGGACCACTGGTGCCACTCCTTACTACTCTGTGTTATCTCTCCCTGAGCATCTCTGCAGACACCAGGTGCTCATCCCAAAGGACTTCCAGCTCCAGGTGACACCTCTGATGTAATGTGTCCCCAACGGGGCAGGCAGACAGCAGAGTTGGGCCCTGTGAGGGCCTCTGTTGATGCAGTGGACATGGAAAAGGGGCTGGCACTGGGCGCCATCCTGGTTCATCCCTGCCTTGGCCCAGGATGCATTCCCAGAGGCTGGAGTGGGGACCAGGCCCCCATCATCTGGAAAAGTGAATGAAGTAGGAACAAGGCTGATTCCTCTCTGGAAGAGAGGAACCCGGGAGGTTGGTGGGGTGGTGTGACAGTAGTGCCAGCCTCCAGCCCTGTGTGGGTGGCCAGGCTGATGGTGAGCACCTGCAGGGGCTGTGTTGCCCAGAAGGGACTCTGTGACCCTCTCTCTCTGAGAATTCCTCCTCAAACCAGCATGTGGGTAGTGAGCAGAGAGCATGGGATGAAGCCTCTCAGGGAAGCACGCTGGCACCATGGGGTGGGTCTGCGGGAAGGGTCCCTGTGGCACAGCCCCAGCTGGGAGCATTGTCAGGATTTGAATTTGTTCTCCTTCCTCTGTGACGCTGCAGCTAAACATGGGAATTTTAAATCACCCTGGGAAAGCTAGACCTTGCGCTTTTTGATATTGTCTAATGACAAACATGGGGTGTGTGAGTGCGGTGGGCAGGATCTGTGTTCAGGGGGGTGTGGGGCACAGAGACATCCTTCTGGGGGTCTGTCCTGGGGGTGTTTTGGGGGGTATGCTTTCCCACTGTGGAAAGGACTGGATGGAAGGGTGGTGTGGGGCTGCAGTGGTGGGAGGCAGGCGGGTGGCCATGCTGGTGGTTTTGGGTGAGCGTTGGTTGAAGGTTGCTGACACTGCCTGTGCAGAAATACTGCTTCTGGGCTGTGAGATCCCCAGGAATGCTGCACCAGGAAGGGAGAGCAGCTCACAGAGAAGGGTTTTCACTATTGTTTGCAATGGGACTGGTGCAGGAATACCACATCTCCCTCAGGTATTCAGGGAGCCACAGATGTTGTTGTAGGAATGGAGAAGGGCGGCACAGAGGAATGTGAATGCTCTGGCTGCCTTGCTCCTCACAGAGGGCAGGAGCATGGGCTGGAATCCCCTGGGCCAGCACCATTCACTGCTCCTGCTGGATTGAGGTCCTGGTCGGTCCAGCTGGACTTTCCCTGTGCCCTGGGACTATTCCAGCTCCCTTGGCTCTGGCAGTGGAACCCCCTCCTTCCAGCCGCCTCTCTGGGGGTGACACCTGTCCCTGTGCCCATCTGCCCTCTCTGCCCTTCGGTGCAGTGTATGTGACCAGGCAGCACGGGGGGGCTCAGTAGCAGCTCTTGGCAGAGCGGGTCAGGGTGTGGTAACTCCTGGCAGCTCCAGGGGTGCAGGGCCAGTGCAGAGGCACCAGGCTGGCTCTGGAGGGATGAGGCACGTGGCTGTGCTGGTACTGGGCAAGGGCTGGATGGGTGGGCTGGTGTTCCAGCACAGCACCCACATGCCCTGAACCTGTGTGCCCTTGCAGAGCCACACTGCCATGGGAGGCTGCAGCACATGGGCATGGTGGGAGCTGCTGATGCTGCTGGGCGGCGTGTGGCTGGGGGTGGGCAGCTCCCAGCCCACCTCCCCAGGCCCCACGCACACCCCTGGGCCCCAGCTGAAGTTTCGTCTGGCTGGTTACCCACGCAAGCACAATGAGGGCCGCGTCGAGGTCTTTTACAATGAGGAGTGGGGCACCATCTGCGATGATGACTTCACCCTGGGCAATGCGCACGTGCTGTGCCGGCACCTCGGCTTTGTGGCTGCCACCGGCTGGGCCCACAGCGCCAAGTACGGCAAAGGCGTCGGTAAGAGAGGGGCAGTGGGCACAGCCCCCCAGCACAACCCTCTGCACTGCCGAAGCTGGGGTGTGTGCCCTGGCAGGTCTGCATGGGCTGCTTTTGGGCGGAGGGTGGGGGTAGGCAGATCCTGTCTATGCTGAGTGCCCAGCAGTGCATGTGTGCAAGTGTGTGTGTGCACATGTGTATGCATGTGTGTGTGTGTGTGTGTGTGTGTGTGCATGTGTGTCTGTATGCACATGCAGAGTGGGCTGGGAACCTCTGTATGTTTGTGCATGAGCTGTTGTGTAAGTGTGTGGGGCTGTTGTGGGGCTGTGTGTGGCTCGGGGGGTGTCGGGTGCAGTGGGCCTGGGTTGGTGTAGGCAGAGGAGTAGAGGTGTAGTAGGTGCAAGGCTGCTCAGAGTCTAGGACATAGGTCTTTATGCATGTTTTGTGGGGGCTTTATATCTATCAGAGCAGCCCCTTGAGGAGGTGCAAACTCCCCATTTGCAGATCCCCCACTTGGGGCTTTAGTCTTGGCATTTTGCTGGCCTCAGCTTTGTGCCAGGGGAGGGTTGCCCCAATCCTGCTGTGCACCTCTGTGGTCCCTGGCCGTGCTCCTTGGGCACCTTCCCTGTTCCCAGAGGATACTGTGAGGGCTTGGCCTCCCTCACCCTCAGCCTGTGTCTGTCAGGGCCGATCTGGCTGGACAATGTGAACTGTGCCGGAGGCGAGAAGAGCATTGGGGACTGCAAACACCGGGGCTGGGGGAACAGCGACTGCAGCCATGAGGAAGACGCGGGTGTCATCTGCAAGGATGAGCGCATCCCAGGCTTCAAGGACTCCAATGTCATTGAGGTGAGGAAGCTGATGGCCAGGGTGGGTAGCACCGGGATCCCATGGAGCACCCTGGATGGATACCTGGGTTTGGGGTGGTCTGAGCACTCTCCCTCATGGTGCAGGATCCCAAGGTGACAGGACGGTGGCACTGGCTTTCCTGGTTGTGCTCCCCAGAGGTGCACCTGGGGACCCAGAGGGACGAGGGGCATGGGGTACACAGGGTGGGGTCAGCTCCTTGGCCACCCAGGATCATCAGACATGGCCAGCAGGGATGCAGGACCTGGCCATCCTTGTGCTTCACCTATGACTGCATCCTCGGAGCATTCCTGGGAGCGGGCTGGGAGGAGCTGGGACAGCAGGATCCGTTGTGAGGCAGAGCTGATCTGAGCCCTGCAGACAGAGCAGAGCCACGTGGAGGAGGTCCGCCTACGGCCAGTGGTGTCTGGGGCCCGGCGGCAGCTGCCGGTGACGGAGGGCATTGTGGAGGTGCGCTACAAGGACAGCTGGGCACAGATCTGTGACGAGGGCTGGGACAGCCACAACAGCCGTGTCGTCTGTGGGATGATGGGCTTCCCAGCTGAGAAGAAGGTCAACAGGAACTTCTACAAGTGAGTGAAGCCAGCAGGGAGCCCACAAGAGTGGGGTGTTGGAGAGGAGCCAGGGGCACGGGGCTGGGGTACAGCTGGGGATGGTGCCAGGAACATGGGGCAGTGCTGGGGGGTCAGTGAAGACTGTACTGTTGGGTATTGTGGCTCCCCAGAATCCCTCCCATTCCTGTTAACTCTGCAGTCCAAGGCCAAGCTGGCCATATGGGCACTTGCAGGTTAGCTGGGAGTCTGTGGCATGTCTGGGGGCCGTGCCTGCCTACCTGTCCCATGCACTACTGTAGAGGCCACTCCAGGAGGGCAGCTTTTGCTCCCTGGCAGTGGTGCAACGTCATTTCCCTCTGATTCAGAGTGCGGGGGTCCCCATCCTAAGGGGAGGTTTACTGTCAAGACAGGCTGGGATACTCCAGTAGCACCATTGCCTGAGTGAGGGGCATGGACACACTGCCACAGCAGTGCCCGGCGCGGTGCCTGGTGCTGGGTGTGCCCTGACCAGGCAGCTCCAGTGTTGCTCTGCAGGCGGCTGAAGCGAGCAGCCAGGATGAAGGGCCGGAGCCTGAGGCCAGGCAGCAGGTAAGGGGCCGGGGTGCCCCATCTGCTGAGTCATGGCAGAGCCCTGGGCTGGCTGGCCCCAGCGGTCTCTGCTGTCAGAATGGATCCTGGCACAAACAGATCCGGACAGAGCAGACCAAGGGCCTGGGTTGTGCACACCCACTGGGACAAACCCTGCCCCAGGGGACCTGCCTGTGCATGCTGGGGTCCCCCATTCCCCATGAGAGACGATCTCTGTCCCAGGCTGGCCATGCCTCAGGCAGAACAGCCCCTGTTCTGCACGTCAAGCAGGAGTCCTGGCATGGAGTGTGCAGGATGCCCTGGGAGTGGTAGAGAGGGCTGCAGCACAGGGTGCTGCAGCTCTGTGGGGAGCAGAAGGCCTCAAAGAGGAGCTGTCTCTCCTGGTGGATGGGGAGGGAGGGCTGAGGAAATGGGCTGCTTTCTGCAGAAAGCAGCAGTAGGGAAGCTGGAAAGGCTGTACATCCCTCCATTCCCTGCAGGGTGGGCTGGTGCAGGCACCAGAGCCCTTGCTTGGCAGTGCTGGACATCAGTGGGATGGGCACAGTGTGGCAGGGCCCATCTCAAGTGTCCCATATGCTCAGAACCTCTTGCATCCTCTGCCCACTCTCTCTTGCTGCCTTTCTGCCAGACCCAGGGCATGGCCTGGCTGCCTTTTCCCTCCATCGCTGAATCCTGCTGATGGATTTGGTGGTGGGTGCAGTGAGCTGGAACCCATCTTCTCTGGGCTATGAAATGGCACTTCTCTTGCCTGAGCCCGCTTCTGCATGAAGATGTTGAACTGCCCCCAGCACCTGGCCTTGCCCTGATCCCATCACCTTCCCTGGTGCCCTACGCATAATGCAAGCTCTTCACTGTGACCCTTCCCATGTCTGTGTCCCCAGCAGCCATCCTCACCTGCAGCTGGTGATGGGAATCCAGGCAGGGTCATCCTGTGGGATCTCCTCAAACCCCCACCCACAGCTCCAGCTTGCTGCAGTGTGCTGTTTCCTGGGTGGTTTGGTGCTGACTGTCCCTTTCCTGAGTGGGTCTTTCCCCTGTAGCACTGGGGGAAATGCTTTGTGACTCCATGAGGTTGCCATGTGCTCCTGTCCCTCTGCCCAGAGCAGGAGCTGGCTCCTGAGAGCCACGTGCTGCTTTGCAGGGGCTGATCAGTTTGGGGATGTATGTGGTGCACAGGCTAATCCAGGCTGGAAGGGACCCTGAGGAGTCCTGGCCCAGCTCTCTGCATGGAGCAGGGCTGGCTGTGGGTCAGCCCAGGACTTTATCCAGTTGGTTTTTGAAACCTTCCAAGGATGGAGATCCTGCAGCCCCATGGCCTCTGCCCCATTGTGATACAGCCCTCGTGGGGAAAAGGTTTTCCTTACCCCGAGCCTGAACCTTGTGTTTCCAGTCATGCCTGTTTTCTCTTGTGCTTTTCCCTCTGTGCTGGTAGAGCCAGGCTCTGGCTCCCTGGCAGCCCCTCACAGGTGGGCATTGGCTGCTGCAGTGCCCCTGACCCACGGTAGCTCTGGCTGCAGTGGGCCCCTTCTCCCCTCCCCTCCTCTCCCACCCCACTGTCCTGCTGCTCTCCCCAGTGCTTGCACCATGTACATAATATCTTGTCGTGGGGACTCAGAACCGGATGGAGGATCCAGATGTGGTTTCCTGAATGTGAATGGGCTGATGCTCTCCAGCCATCTGAATCTCAGTTCCCAGCAGCCTTCTGCTGTGTCCTGGGGCTTGCTGGGCTGTGGAGGCTGACACTAACCTGCTGCTGGCCTGCAGGGCCAGTGGCCAGGCTTGATTTTGCCTGGTCTCTGAGGGTGTCAGTCCTCTGCCCTGCTTTGTGCCACTCTGCTCTTCATTCCTTGTGGGCTCTGGGGTTTTGACTCTGCTCTCTGAGGAAAGCAAAGCATTTGAGGATGCTGGGACCGCATCCACACTGTGTGCACATTGGGCACCAGGCAGCCTCCTCTTCACAGACAAAAGCTTGGCCACAGCTTGGCCTGTGATCAGGCTGCTCCCCTCACTGGCAGTGGGTCCTTGCCAGTCCACAGCCTCTGTGGCCCCGGGGGGAGCAATTACCACCTGTGCCCCTTACCTGGTGCTGCTTGCCACATGTTCTGCTTCCTGGGGGCACAGCGCAGTGATGGTGTGTGGTGTCTGGATGAGGACATGGAGACACCTCACTCACACCCGACAGATCAAATCATGGCCACTGGTGTTTGATCTTTTGCTGTGTGACCAGGCACCACGGGATGTGGCTGCATCCAGCACAGTTTCCTGGTGGGATGCGTGCGGGAAACTGCATCACTGCTGCAGAGGGCAGCTGTGTCACATGATACTGTGTGTGACATGAAGGGAATGCACGGGTTTCCCTGGGGGCCAGGATGCCTAGTTCAGCCTCCAGTGAAGCCAGGGCAGGCTGTGCTCCCTGTGTCACTTCTGCTGGCAGAGGTGGCAGTCTAAGGCCCCAAACTCCGTGACGGTTGTTTTCTGTTTTCCAGGCTGGCCTCCAAATCTCAGCCTAAACAAAAGCGCAGGGAGGACGTAGGGCCCAAGAAGAGGTAAATGGCTCCAGTGGAGAGCCCCAAGAGCCAAGAGCCCCACGCAGTCCCACCGGAGCTATGCGTGTCCTCATGCATGTCCCTGTGTTGCTGGGCATGTGGGACAAGAAGCTGGTGAGGGGTGGGTGCTTGGCAGGCACCATGTGTCACCCTGGAGACAGGAAAAGGGGCACAGCAGCACATGCAGCTGCAGGCAGGATAGCTGGTGACACGTCCACTGCCACTGCCCTTGGTGGCCTTATCTCAGGGCTCCTCTCTCCTTGCAGGCTCTTCACGGAGCGGCAGCAGCTCAACTACCGCCTGCACTCGGTGTCCTGCACGGGAACGGAGGTGCATCTCTCCATGTGTGCCTTTGAGTTCTACCGAGGCAACACCTCAGCTGCCTGTGGGACCGGGATGCCCGCTGTTGTCAGCTGCGTGCCCGGGCCCCTCTTTGCTGCTGGCAATGCACACAAAAGGAGACAGCGCCAGCAGCAGCAGGGCCAGGTGAGTGCGGTGGAGTGGAGGACAAGCCCCGTGGTGGTTCAGAGCCAGGCACTGCCCCGTGGCCAGGCTCTGTCCCAGGCTGCACGCTGGAGTGTGGGTCTTTGGGTGACTTGGCTCTGGAGCAGGAGGTGGGGTTGGTGTCCTGTCCCTGCACATCCCAGGAGTCATGGTCAGCCCCGTGTTGTGCCTTGCTGTGCTGTGTCATGTCATGCCATGCCATGAGCACCATGCCATTCTGTGCTGTGCCGCCCTGTGCCATGGGCCCTGCACCATTCTGCACTGTCCCACACCACCCTGTCCCCACTCCCCACAGCCCCGGATCCGGCTGAAGGGCGGCGCAAGAGTCGGTGAGGGGCGTGTTGAGGTGCTCAGGAGCAGCGAGTGGGGCACGATTTGTGATGACCGCTGGAACCTGCTGTCGGCCAGCGTCGTGTGCCGCGAGCTGGGCTTTGGCAGTGCCAAGGAGGCCCTCACTGGGGCACGCATGGGCCAAGGTGAGGGTGCTGGAGTGGAGGGGCCAGGCATCCCCTCCTGGGGCTGCAGATGAAGCACTTGTCTGGGCTCTACTGGGCTGGGGGGAACCACAGCTGGGCTTGTCCTGTGGCCACTGGACTACTGGATGCACATGGAGCATCCTGAGGAAACCCTGGCCACTCAGCCACAGTGCCCCAGGCAACAGCTGTGGCGACTTGAGTGCACCAACTCCTTCGGGCCTGCTGAGGAGTGAGGGCAGCCATGGGGTCAGGACGGTCTTGGCCATCCCCATGTCCCAGGGCCCTGAGTCCTGCTAACCCCTGGCAGGGACGGGGCCCATCCACCTTAATGAGGTGCAGTGCCAGGGCACCGAGAAGTCCCTCTGGAGCTGCCCTTTCAGGAACATCACACAGGAGGACTGCAAGCACACAGAGGACGCGGCTGTCCGCTGCAACATCCCCTACATGGGCTATGAGAACCTGGTGCGCACCACGGGGAGCTCCAGCAGCAGAACCCCAGAGTGGGGAGCTGGGGGAGGCCTGTGGGACCCACGGTAGAGGGGCCCCTCACCTTTCCTCCTCTGCACCCCACACATTTCTCCCTGCCCTGGGAGCTCAGGGATTTTGTGGGTGGGAGTCCCAGCCACCCCTGTGAGGGGGAGGTTGGAGGGGAGGCTGTGGGGGGGCTCTGAGCGCTGTGAGGGGTGGTGTGGGGCATCTTCTCCCTGCTGCTCTCCTTGCTGCCAGCTTGTGCCCACTCCCTGTCACAAACACCAGAAAAAAATCACTGTGGGCCAACCAAGAGAGATTTTTTTTACCTATGATGAAATGATCAAATGGAGCTGCCTGTTCCCATTTGCCCTCGTCCATCATTTCATCCAGTTTGAGCTTTTTAATGATTTTTAACTCTCTCAGACCTGTAATTTCTGAAATTGTGCCATTTCAGAATGAACTGTTTTTTCCCTGCTTTGGTGAGACAATTCATGAACTCACAGTCAATTGCTTTCCCCCAAATCCTCCAGTTTCAGCAAGTTCCCTGCTGACCAAAGCTGTGCGTTGCTCTGCTCAGTCCTGGCTGCCCCCCTTGCCATGTGCCTGAAGCCCCTGGCCCAGGGCCCACCCAGCACCACAGCACAGCCCTGGCTGCATCACTGGGAGCATCCCCCGTGATGGTGATAATGCTGCCACTGCCTTTCTCTGCAGATACGGCTGAGCGGGGGCCGGAGCCGCTTCGAGGGGCGGGTCGAGGTGGCGGTGGGGTCTGGCAGCGGGAGCCGGCCTCGCTGGGGTCTGGTCTGCGGCGAAGGCTGGGGTACGCTGGAGGCGATGGTGGCCTGTCGCCAGCTGGGTCTGGGATTCGCTAACCACGGCTTACAAGTAGGTGCCAGCACCAGCTTGGCCAGGGCAGCCAGCAGCCACCACCACTGCTCAGGGGGACATGGACAGGCAGGGCTGGGGGTGGGTGGGAGGTGGCAGGCACAGGGAGCCCGCTCATGGCCCCAGGCCTTCCCCGCAGATCCGCCTGGCTGGCGGCAGGACGGCGTCTGAGGGCCGCGTGGAGGTGAAGCGAGGCAGTAAGTGGGGCACGGTCTGCAGCGATGGCTGGACCACCAAGGAGGCCATGGTGGCCTGTCGTCAGCTCGGCCTAGGCTACTCCCTGCACGCGGTGACGGTAGGTGCCAGTGGGGTGGCCCTTGGTGGTGCTCTGTTGAGCACAGGCACTGATGCTTCCCGGACAGCTCTGGGGCTGTCTGGGCACAGAGGGGCATGGCTGCTCCGTACTGCAGGACAGGATCCTTGTGGGCAGGGCTGTGCCGTGGTGGGGGGCTGGCTGCAGGCTGGGCATGAGCAGGTCGGGACAACCTGGCCACCAGCCCTGCCACCCACCCTGCCTCACCCCTCCTCAGGAGACATGGTACTGGGATGCCAGCAACGTGACGGAGATGGTCATGAGCGGAGTGAAGTGCAGTGGCCACGAGATGTCCCTGAGCCACTGCCAGCACCACGGCGCCAGCCTGAGCTGCAGGAACACAGGCACGCGCTTCGCCGCGGGTGTCATCTGCTCTGAGAGTGAGCAGCCACAGGGGCTGCGGGGCCTGTGGGGGGTGTCTGTGGGTGACAATGCTGTGGGGCCGGGGGCTGCAGCTGACAAGGCTGCAGGCAGTGGGGTTCGCAGAGGGAGGGGCTGCAGTGTCAGCCTGTGCACAGCCCATGAGGAGGGCGCGCAGTCCCCCTGGCCGGCTCAGCCCTGCCGGTGCTGGGCACTGCCCTGTCCCCACCACCCGCTCCGTCCCTGCTGAGCGGTGGGACCTGTCCCAGAGCAATGCCTTTCCCCAGCCGCTTCCGACTTGCTGCTGCACGCGCCGCTGGTGCAGGAGACGGCCTACATCGAGGACCGGCCGCTGCACATGCTGTACTGCGCCGCGGAGGAGAACTGCCTCTCCAGCTCGGCCCGCCTGGCCAACTGGCCCTATGGGCACCGCCGCCTGCTCCGCTTCTCCTCGCAGATCCACAACCACGGCCGTGCTGACTTCCGCCCCAAGGCTGGCCGGCATTCCTGGGTCTGGCACGAGTGCCACCGGTGAGTGTGTGGTGCAGGCAGGGACAGCCTGGGTTGGGGAGGGAGGGGGTGATAGTGCTGCTGTGATGGGCCAAGTGAGGGTGGCACTGGACGAGGGTGGTGCTGGACAGGGGTGACAGTGAGAGAGGGTGACACTGTGTAAGTGTGACGCCACGTGAGGCACCACTTCTGCTCCTTGTTTGGCTCAGGGCTGTCCCTGGATGAGTAGTGCTGGGGCTGGAGTCCCTGGGACTGGGCTGGAGGCTGTGCCCTGCAGCTGAGCCCTCACCTTGCCTGGGCCATCTGGCTGGGGACAGCTGTGTCCCCTCCGAGGTCAGGACAGAGCGCTGCCCAGACTCACAGTGCTGTGGCCTCAGAGCAGGGGCTGTGGGGACCTTATTGGCGGTGAGGGGCTGCGCAAGTGGCACAGAGCTGACGCAGGGCAGGGCAAGTCTCCTGTCTATCCCAGGGATCCCTGCCTCTGCCATGCTCTGGTCAGCAGGCACTGGCTCCCTCCTGCAGGCATTACCACAGCATGGACATCTTTACCCACTATGACATCCTGACCCCCAATGGCACCAGGGTGGCTGAGGGACACAAGGCCAGCTTCTGCCTGGAGGACACCGAGTGTGAGGAAGGTGAGTGACATGGGGCCCTGCAGCACCATCCCTGCCTGTGTCCCTGTCACAAGGCTGCTGGAGCCAGACTGCGTGGGCAGCAGAGGGGCTGCAGGGGGGTGGGCTGCAGCAGGGATGAACCACATCTCCCCCTGCCTACAGGTGTGGCCAAGCGGTATGAGTGTGCCAACTTCGGGGAGCAGGGCATCACTGTGGGCTGCTGGGACCTGTACCGGCACGACATCGACTGCCAGTGGATCGACATCACTGATGTCAAGCCAGGCAACTACATCCTGCAGGTGCTGAACCTGAGCTGCTCTGGCCCCTCCTGCCACCCTCCCACAGGCATCCCCGCACTCTGCCCCTATACCCCAGCCTTCCATATGCCCCAGCCACACAGCCCTCTCTCCCAGTGGAACTGGGTGGGGCTAGTGGGTGTGCTGGTGTGAGACAGTGCCTGTCCTCATGCCCACAGACATGCAGGTCTGCTCAGAAAGGCTTCTGCTCAAGTTTTTCAGCTCTGAGCAGTGCTGCTTGTGGGCACACAGTGCATAGGCACAGGGCCACCCCACAGCACAGAGGCTCCTTGGAGCACTCCAGCACACCCAGGGCAGCTGGGGAGACACATCAGGTGGGGCTGAGGTACAGGGGCCATGTCCTGGGCCACAGCTCCACCAAGGGCAGGAAGGTGTGGGACAGAGGGCTGTGTCCTCACTGTCAGTGCCCCACAGGTCGTGATCAACCCCAATTTCGAAGTGGCAGAAAGCGACTTCACCAACAACGCCATGAAATGCAACTGCAAGTACGACGGGCACCGCATCTGGGTGCACAGCTGCCACATTGGTAATGCCCAGGACACGGCCGAGGAGAGAGGGCATGTGGGCAGGGCTGCCCCAGGAGGAGGGCAGTGGGGATGGGGGTGGGCAGGGGCTGGGGCCCTGGGGGCAGCTGTGGTGGGAGTAGAGGCGCTGGCAGGGGAGGGGGCCCGGGGCA
>VXBX01003023.1:89972-102522 GCA_013400415.1 Scytalopus superciliaris
CCGGCAGGTAAGGAGCTGCCCCTCGCCCTGCCCTGCCACACCCCTGGGCCCTACTCCAACCTGCCGCATGTCTCCTTCCAGTGGGATGTTCCAGAGGGAACCAAGCGGAGGCAGAGATGCCTGCCAGCATCCCTGGGCTGGGCCTGTACCCGCTGCCCTCGGTACCTGTCCCCAAAGTAAGTTCTCTGTCCCCCCCCAGCATGTCCGGCTGTCCCCATGCCCCCATTAACCATACACTTTTCCCAGGGAATTTGCCTTTGTGTGCTCCCCCCAGCCTGTGCTGTGGAGCCTGCAGGGAGGCGCAGTGGGGAGGAAGAAGAAACTTTTCAGTTCAGAGCTGCTGCTGCTCTTCATCCCCTCGCTGCTGCTCAGCCACCTGCTGACCTTGGGGCTGGGGTGAGTGGTTGGGGGATTGTTCTCTCTCGGGGGCAGGGTCAGTGTCTGGGGGGTCTCACCCTGGGGCTGGGATGAGTGTCTGGGGGTTGTACCCTGGGATTGGGGTGATTGGGGGTCTCACCCACAGTGCCAGGGAACCAGCCCTGGGAGCACAGGCAGGGTGGGCCTGCAGTGTGTATCTGTTGAGGGCTCTCTGGGGGTTGCTGGCTGCCCTGATCCAGAGGACTGTCCCCACAGGAAGCTGGTGGAGGGTGAAATGCTCCTGGATTTGGGCTGGTCATCCTTGGGTGCTGTCCTGTACCACTTCTCCCAGCAGCTGTGGTAGTTCACTGCTGTCTCCCCTCACTCCTGCCTTTCTGGGGCCCAGCAGGCTGTGCCCATGCTGTCACCTCACAGTCACTCTCTCCAATCCAGGATCTACATTGGGAAGCGCCTGGCAGCCTCCTCGGCCAACCCGCTGTGAGGAGCTGGGGCAGTGCCGTGGGGGGAGCCCAGCACCAGCACAGCCTGACCTCTCCCAAGCTCCCTGTGTACCTCCTGTACCCAACCCCTGGGAGCTGATCCCCCTCTCCCATAGACAGGATCCTGCTGGCAGTAGCCCCCAGCCGCAGGCAGCGCCGCCCCTCCCCAGCGCCGCCTTACAGGCCCAGGTCCCCTGTAACACAGACTGTAAATATGACTGAGCCCATGTGAATAAAGAGCCCTGTGCCAGCTTGGGGGCCCAGCAGTGAGTCCTGTCCCCACGCCCGGCTGGTACAGCCTGGCTTGGGGAGTGACTGTCGGGCTCCTGGGGGGCCTGCCCTGCTGCAGGAGGGCAAGTCCCCGTTCTTCAGGGTCCTGGGGTGGGGCTGGCTGGGAATGGGCCCCTGGGTGGGCTTGGACGAGCTGGGGCAGGTGCTGGGGCTCACAGCTCCACACAGGTGCCAGCTGATGCGTTTGCCCTTTATTAGCTGGGGGGTGGTATGGCAGGGGCTGAGTGCAGCTGGTCAGGGCAGCAGCACCTGCCTGGTGCGGGTGCAAGGTGTGGCCAGGAGAGGTGGGACTGCAGAGCAAGAGGTTGCCTAGACCCATGTGCACACCCAGCTGGTGCCCTGCACACCCAGCTGGCTCCAGTGTGGGTCACAGCACCTGGGCCAGGAGTGTGTCCTGGTGCTGCAGGATAGGGTGGACAGGTGAGGGACAGGAGCTGCCCCTGGAGTGGGGACTAGGATGGGAAGAAATTGCTCAGAAGTGCTGCTGTAAAGGGGGCTGATTCCTTGCCTGTGGTGTGGTCCAGGGACAGTTCAGATGGAGGGAGGGCTGTCCTCATGGGCACCATGGCTGCACAGCTGCAATGGCTGCATGAGTGGGACTCGGCACAGAGTCCTGATGGACTGGAGCAGAACTGCTGCACCTGAGCAGGAAGGTGAGGGCTGGTAAGAACACCGAGGCAGGGAAGCATCCAGAGGCAGGTGGGTTCTAGCCCCAGGGGGCACCTGGAGGGTGGCAGTAGCCAGAGCTGGCAGGACACAGGATGGCAGTGCCTGGTGCCACCCCTGAGTGGTGGGACCTCAGGGATTCCATGGCTGCACAGGATGCTCCAGGTGTCAGTGCTGTGAGGGTGGTCCAGCAGGTGAGGGTCAAGAAGGGCCGTGGGTCTAGCAGCCAGCTTGGGCAGAGGGGCATTGAGGGCAGGGGGTGACACTGGGTCAGAGCTGTGACATTCGCTTGGACTTGGGTAGTGGCAACAGCGGTGACTTGAGGCCTCTGTTCCCATCCGCTGTCGGGCATGTGCAGGCCTGTGAGCAGAGAGATGTTGTGGTGGGGTGGGGGACTGGGGGCTGGGGCCACCCAGTACCTCCCCTCCAGTACCTTCCCTCCGGCTGTGGTGTTGCTCTGCTCCAGGAATGTCTCATACACCGCGGGACTGATCTTGCGGGGCAGCGGCGGGACCTTGCTGGCACTTTTCACGCGGCCACCAAAGCCGGTGGGAGAGAGAGGCAGCCCTGTGCAGGCAGAGGACGGTGGGCTGGGGGACTTGGCCGGGGCACCTGTGGGACCTGTCAGGATGCCTGGGGCTGTCGGGGCCAGTGCACCTGCCTGCGGGAGTGTGGGGGCCTGGGCAGTGGAGCCAGGGTGCCATGGGATGTGAGCCCAGCCAGGAGTGGGGGCTGGCTCCTACCAGGAGCTGCTCTCAGCACCAAGATCCAGCAGCAGAAGGTCTGGGATCTACGGCTGCAGCCCCATGGGGGAGCATTTGGTGGGGGTTGTGCCTGTGGCACCATGGGGAGGGGGGGAGGGTGCCTGTGCTGGGGTGCAGAGCTGGGGGTGCTGAGCAGGGGACAGCCCTGCTCATGGGACTGTTGGGGCTTGGGAAGGTGCCCCCCAAGCCGTGCTGGGGTGGGAAGTACCTGCAGCACTGGGCTGAGCACCAGTGGTGGCTCGGGTTGGTGGGAGCTGTTTGGTGTCGGAGCTGCCCAGGCTGCTCTCACTTACGTTGCGGGACAGTCTCCACTTCTCATCCTGGGACACAGAGGGGAGGCTCAGCACCTCAGGGGGCCAGGCTGGATGGCAGCCCCTGCAGCCTCACATCTCCAGCCTTGGACCCCTCCAGCTGCAGCTCCTGCCCTCCCTCCCACCAGCCCCCTGAGGGGTCCTGTTGGGGCTCAAGTCTGGAGCTGCTGGCTGGGCAAAACAGGACACCTAGGAAGGGCAAGGCAGGGGCTGAGGAGGGACAAGGGCTCTGCTGAGTATCACCTTGGGCTCTGGTGGCAGCTCCGAGATGGACTGGCGCACATCCTGCCGCCGGGCCCCGAAGAGGGAGCTGGAGCGATTCTCCCTGCGCTCGTTCCTGCGATCCTCAGCCTCGGAGGTGTGGGGGGCAGGCTTTGGGGTTGGGGGCGCCTCCATGCTGCGGATCAACTGGTGCAGGTGAGGGGCACGGGGTGGCAGGAGAAGAGGGCAAAGGGCTGTGCAATGGGCCAGCTGGATCATTGCTGGGAGTAGCCGCTTTCAGCCAGGCACCAGCACTGTCTGCAGCAGAGCTGAGTGGGGAGTGTTTGGGCAGGACAAATACAGGTGGCTCAGATGACAGTGGTGTCCAGATGAGCCTGGGGACTGCACATGGGGTGTCTCCCCTCCATGGCCCCCATGGGGACAGGGCCACTGTGATAACATGGCCAGATGGATCCCTGAGATGTTCGTGATATAAAGGGAAGGCAAGAGCGCAGAGGGCTGGGCAGGTGGGAGAGAAGCACCTGAGGCAGAGCAGAGTGAGAAGGCTCAGCAGGGAAGGGTGAGAGGGTAGTGAGAGTGGGTAGCCAGCACTCCCCACCACAACACTTGCCTGACTCCAGCATGGCTCAGCCGGTCACAGACGGGTCCCCAGGCCATGGACCGGGGTCGTCCGCTCCGGTGGTCCTCAAAGAAGATCTGAGAGCACAGGGAGCCTGAGACATAGCCAGGAGCAATGAGAGGGCAGAGCCTCCCTATCCTTTCCTGGGCTCAGCCAGGGCCAGCAGTGCCCTCTGATTGGTCCTGCTTCTGTGTCAGTGCCATGGCAGTGCTGTGCCCCCTTCTGGGGCAGGCAGGGACCCTGAGGTCCCCCATGCACAATGTCTCTTACCCTGTTCTTACCCCAGCTGCGACCCCATCCAGCTTCTCCCTGCTGCTTCAGCACTCACCATCTCCCGCACCCCGTACTGGCTCTCCACCTTGGCCCGCAGCTGCTCGAAGCACTGCTCCATGCGCTCGTGGAAGGGCCGCAGGTCCTCTGTCACCTTCTGCCCATGGATCCGAATCCCTTCTGCCAGGAGTGGGATCTGTGGGAGAACGGGAACAGGTCCCCCAGGCTTGTGGGGCCCCCTGGGATGGGAACACTGGGCACCCTGGGGCAGCTGTCCCTGCTGGAGGGATGCTATGCCTGTACCTGCCAGGCAATCAGGTCCTTCAGCTTCTCGATGTTTGCTGCATCCTTAGGGTGCTCTTGCAGGTAAGACTCCTGGAAAAAGGCCTGCAAGGACCTCTTTCAGTCCTGCTGCCAGGCTGGCCCAGCTCCACACAGGCTGGGGATGGTGGACAGTGCCAGTGCCTGTGACCACGAGCCCCAGGCATGCCTGGCCAGCCCCAATGAGACCCCTGTGTGTCCTCACCGACTCGTACTTGGCGAAGCCACCCATGACAGCAGGGTCCACGATGCCATTGAGCAACATGGAGAGTGGGTTGATGGGCAGGCTGGGGTTGTTCTGGTGCCGGTTAATCTCGCTCATGATTTTTTCATTGGTTTTCATCATGGTCTCAATGGCGTTTTCCAGGGGGGAGATGATGGTCTGTGTGCAGGGAGGGGGAGGTCAGCACCTGCTGGCCCAGCCACCTGCCCCTCCTGGTTAGGGCTGGCAGGGTGGACTCTCCTTGGAACTACAGGAGGAACCCCCAAGGGCTGCACATCTCACTCCATGAAGCCCCTCAGACCCTTGGCACTGGGTGCCTGGGGCTGAGCTGGGGTTCACAGGGCTGTGCTGGCTGTGCTGGTCCCTGCTCCCAGCACAGGTCAGTCCTGTGGGCACGAGGCTGCAATGGCTTACAGGAAACCTGGATAGCCATCGGCGTCGCTTTGGGGGTGCAGCTGTACAGCAGTGGGGTGCACAGCCCAAGCACCGTGGCAGAGATGTGTGTGCAGTGCTCATACAGCTGTATGTCCCTGTGCCCACAGCATCCTGTGACAGCCCAGCCAGAGCATCCTGTGACAGCCCACTAGGGCACAGCACATCTCCATTGCTGTGGCTCCTGAGGCTCCCTGGACATTGGCTGAGCACTCGCCTCTGCCAGAGGCACAAAGCCCACACCCAGAGCCTTGACAGCAGCTGCTGAGACTCCTCCAACCTCTGCTGCTCCCCACATGTGGTCCCTGCTGCCCGTGAAGGAGATGTGTGTTCCAGTGGTCCAGTCATGCAAACCCGTCCCTGCCACTGTGTTGGTGCTGCCGGCACTGCCAGATGGAGGCTGTCTCTGCCTGGAGTGCCTGGAGGTCTCTGTGCCCTGTGTCAGCAGAGAAACCCTTTCCCGTGGCCAGGCACAGCGATCCCACCTGGCACTGCCCCAAAATCAGCCCTGGTCTCAGGGCAGGGGGACCAAGGCAATGCCAAAGAGGGGGGGGGGTCATGAGTTGGGAGCTGAGGGGTCTTGGGGTTCAAGCATTGGCTGGGTCAGGGCTGCACTGAGAGCAGGGACTGATGGGGTGCGAGAACCAGGGCAGGGGCTTAGATGGGCATGGGCAGGGCACGCTCCCCATGGCCTGGCTCGAGCTTTCAGAGCTGGGGGCTGTGGGCTGTGCTCACCAGGATCCCGAGAGGACCCTGCTTCCCCCCAGCCTGCTCCTCACCGTGTTAGTGGCAGTCACGGCGAACCAGCGCAGGATGCCAGGCAGGGGGTAGGCTGTTATGAAGGTTGTCCGCTCAATCCACATGTTCTGCCGAAAGGGCAGCAGTCACCCACTGCCCTCCTCACATCACCCTGGGTTACCCCTGGCTGCCCTGTGGGACAGGGGGGCTCCCACCTCCCTTTTTCACAGGCCCAGCACCACAACCTTCCCCCTCCTGGGACCCAGACTGTCTCTCCTCTGGTTGCCGGCTCCTTGCAGGGCCCCCACAGCTCTCCCATCCCTCCTGGTGTGGGGTCCTAGCAGCCCCTCCCAGCACTCACTGCAAATTCATTGTCAGGATCCTTCGGGCCACTCTTGAAGGGCCGTGAGTAGCTGAACTGCTGGACATGGTTGGCTTTGTAGAAGCTGTGGGGAGGGAAGGGGCAGAGATGAGAGAGAATCCCCGCTGTGTCCCACCCACAGGAAGCAGGGAGGAGGTTCCCTGTGCCCCCCCTATGATGGGCACTCACTTGGTGATCTGCTCCGGGATGCTCCGGCCCTTGAGCCGGACCTTGGCTTCCTCCACTGGCTGCACAGTGAAGCACTGGATGTCTGCAGGAGTGAAGGAGCCACGGGCACTAGAATGGGACAGGGCAGTGGGGAGAGGGGCTCCAGGGGCACTAGAATGGTGAACCCTGGGACTGCAGGACCACTCCCACATGGAGAGCGATGGACAGGGACTGAGCCCCCCTCCCAGCCCTGTCCCTGTGTGCAGAGGATACACTGCCCCGGGGAGCCCATGATGTCCTGCCCGGGAGGGGATGTGCTCTTCAGCTTCTCAGCATTGGGGAAGGGGCTCAGCAGCTGCATCTCAAAGTCCTCCCGGCGCTCGTACTCCTTCCCCCGGTAGATGAAGACTCTGTTCTGCAGGGGAGGAAGGTGCTGCTCAACCCAGTGCCCCAGAGCAGGGCCAGGGAGCCCTCAGGCTGTGCACCAGCGAGCCCCAGGACACTGCTGAGACTGAGCCCCCTGCCAAGCAGGAGAGCCCCTCTCCACAAAAAAACATCTCCCCAAACCCATTAACTGGAGAATAAAGGAACAAAGGCACGGGAAGAATCTGGAAGGGATTTTTGCCAGCCAAGGTAGTGTCACTAAGGGCAAATCCTGCCTGACCTATTCAGTGGCTTCTGAAAGGGGGTGACAGCATGGGTGGGTGAGGTGAGAGTGACTGGACTTGTGCAAACCATCTGACTCTGGCACCATTTTCTCCAGATTGGACAGGCATGGATGGGATGGAATGGGCTGGATGGTTACACTCAGAGAGTTGTAGTCAGCAGCTCCACATCTAGGAGACCAATGAGGAGTGGGATTCTTTGGCTGTGGAGGTGGCAGGCATGGAGCTGGTCCTGGCCCAGCTTACCCGGAGGAAGGTGGGGAAGCCCTGCCCGTAGTACCCCACGGCAAAGTAGTCCGGGCTGGGCCGCAGAACCTTCAGGATCTTCTCGTAGAACTTGGCTTCCTGCTGCTGCAGGGGAGAGGGGCAGAATGGGGACGGGATGCAGCTCTGCACACCCCCACCCCCCAGCTGACCCCCACCGTCCTGCCCTGCCAGCAGCACCCCTGATCCCAGCCGGGCACCCACCAGGATGTCACTCAGCATTTCGTAGTCGAAGACATGGCTCTCATACTGCTCTGCCAGCTCCTTGCAGATGTGGATGGCCTCCTCCCACATCTGCAGAAGAGGGGGTTAGGGCAGGGCCCTCCCCGTGCAGGGTGAGCCGGGGTGAGGAGCACCAGGGACTTCCAGAGACCTCCCTGCCTGTGGGGGCACCTGCACCCCCACCCCAAAGTGAGGGGGGCAGAGAAGGCTCTCCCTGTGGGGACTGGTGGTCCACTGCAGCAGCAGAACTTCACTTCTCACTATATCCAGCCCTGGAGTGCACCCCAGACCTGGAAAGCCCTGCTCCTGGGATGTCCCAGCTGCCAGTCCCTGGCAGCATGAGGGCTGGGCTGGGATAGAATGGGATGGGAGGGACAGGGTGGGATTGGGTGGGACAGGATGGGAGGAAGCACAGTGGCTGTGGGGTGAACGGTCAAGCCCAGCCTTACTGCAGGGCAGCTCTAGCCCCACTGCAGCTGTGGGGAGGGCAAGGGGCTGTGCTGAGGCCAGGATCTGGGGCGTTGGAGCAGGGGCCAGTGGTGTCCAGAGGGCCAGGCTTGGCCTGGGCCAGTCCAGCTCCCTCCAGCTGTGGAGGCTTGGGGGCTGCAGGAGTCAGTGGCTGCTCTCACCTTGCCCTGGTCAAAGTATTCAATGATCTGGTTGTACAGAGCCTCCTTCAGCTGGCGCTGGGTGTGTGGGTGGGGGCCATGCAGGCCGGGCACGGGGGCTGTGTTTGGCTCCTCTGACCACTAAAGGGGGAGAGGGGGTCTGTCATGCCAGGTCACCATTGCTGCCCCCCCTTGCAGCCCCTCGGTGCCCACCGTGAGCAGCCGGGCGTGCAGCAGCAGCGTGTAGGCTCCCTCTGTGTAGTTTTCATAGCTGATGTGCAGGTCTTTCAGCTTGTACAGGTACCTGGGAGCAAAGGAGTCGTGTGTGGGGAATGACAGTACTGCATGTGTGGCTTGACAGCCAGCATGGTTTGGTGTGCAGAGCCCCAGCCACCTGCCCCTCTAGCCACTCTAACATCCCCATCCCACTGTGGCCAGGGGGAGCTCTGAGACCCCCCCATCCCAGGCCCTGCCAGTCTCTCCAGGGCTGTGCTCACCTGATGTACATGGCCTGGCGGTCAATCTCCTTGTAGAAGTTCTGGAGAAGAGCAGGCAAGGCTGTTTGAGTAGCCCTGGAAGGGGCACATGCCACAGACCTCTACAGTCCCATGCTCCAGGTCACAGTGCCATCCCCACACAGAGAAGGGGCTACCCATGGCATTGGGGAGCTGCACTGTGACTCCCAAGGGACACTGGCTTTGGGTGTTCCCCATCTATGCTGTGCCAGGGGCACTGAAGGGACCTGGGGGGATGCAGGGACAAGTCCTGCCAGCCCTGGGGATTTGTGAGAAGGTGGGGGCAAGCCCTACCAGCACTGGGAATCTGAGGGGACAAGGGAATGAGCCCTGGTTGCCTCAAGTAGCTGGGCAGACATGTGGATGAGCCCTGCCAGCCTCAGGGAGCTGGGGTAGGGCACAAGTGCCCACCAGGAGGTTGACGGTGCAGCTCATGCTGTAGGTCTTGTTTTCATCATTCATGACAGCCCGATAGTCCAGGAGCCGCTCCAGGAGCCCAGTCACCAGCTCCACAAAGTCCTTCCCAGGCTTGGTGAGCTCAGGATGGCTCTGGCAGCAGCTCAGCAGGCTGGGGAGGAGAGGAGACCGTGGGTGCCACTGCACACCCAGCTCTGCAGTGCTCCCACTGCTGCCCTGCTTGGCTCCCCAGGGTGCTGGGAGTTGGGAGGGGGAACACCCTCAACAAGGGCATAAATCAAGCCCCAATCTGCAGTGAGATCCCCCCACAGGCATTGCTAGGATGGGGGGAGACCTGACAGCTCCATCACAACAAGGCAGGAGAAAAGCCTAGGGACAGCAGGGGCATCATCTGGGGCAGAGGTATCAGGGGGGGCATGGGGTAATTCCTGGGGCAAGGACAAATCCCAAGGCAAAGCAGGGCTAATTCCTCGGGCAGGGGTAACTCCTGGGGCAGGATAAAGGTCGTTCCTCAAGCAGAGACATCACTGGGGACAGGAGCATCACCTGGGGCACGGGTAACACCTGGGGCAGCAGCACTGCTGGGGGCAGGGTGGCCAGAACAGCAGAGGTGTGCAGGGGGTGCAGATGGTGCTCAGGCACCAGCCTTCCTCCTCTCTGGTCCCACTCCCCTGCAGCATGCTCCAGGTCACAGCACAGTGTGAGGAGGAGTGGGATGGCAGAGAAGGGTGACAGCAAAGGGTCAGTGCCCTGGGAAGAAGGTGGGGACATCACTGCACACTCACATGCTCTTGAAAAGCTGCTTGTACTGCTCGTCCCCCCGGCCGCCCTCCACCTCACTGTCCAGCCTGCGCAGGATCTCATCCTCAAACTGTGGAGAGAGGGTGAGGATGGGCTCAGCTTGGCCCCAGCTGCTGTAGCTGCAGCCCCCAGACATGAGGCGCAGCTCCTCCCCAGGGACTACCTGGCAGAGATAGGTCCCCGTCCCCACCCCCAGGCCAAGCTGCTCCCCTGGTGCAGGTGGATCCCACCCCATCCTGCTCTCCAGGAGCAGCCCAGTCACTCACCCGGCTGAAGCTCCCAGTCAGCTGGTGCTCACAGAGCATCATGTCAAAGAAGATGGGGATGGTGGACCTGCGCAGCTCTGGCTCTGGCACCAGCGTCATCTCCAGGATAGGGCCCACCATGCCTGGGATGAACTCGATCTTGTGGGGGCCTGGGTAGGACAGGAAGGGCTGAGGGGCAGATCTGCACCCACACAGGCTCCCGTGACCACACCAGCAACACCCCACTCCCCAAATCCACTCTGGAGACAGTGCTGAGGGACACCAGCCCATGGAGACCCAACAACGCTCCCTGCACACCATGGCTCACCGAGGCTGTACCACATGTCTCTGATGGATGCTCCAACTGTGGCTCTCATGTCCCCATACCTGCAGGGATGGTAGTCAGTCAGAATCACTCTGCAGCCCAGAGTACAGCACAGCCTGGCCAGCTCATCCCCAGATCCCTGACCCCGTGGTGTGGCAGCAGTCTAGGGTAGGGACCCAAGGTGGTCCTGTATGGACGGGGGGCTCACTTGGCCAGGATGCTGTTACGTTTGGCTGGCGAGAAGTTCTCCAGTTGCAGGGAGTCCTGGGTAAGGAAGGCCACAGCCAGGTGAAAATAGTTGTTCCAAAGCTGCAGTGAAAGCACAGGGATGAATGTCAGGCTGGGTGTACGGGGGGGGTGGGGTCCAGGCTGGGTCTCTCCTGGACCCTCAGTCCCCACTAGGAACCAGCAGCCCCAAAGTGGGGCAGTGCCCACTCACCTGCAGCTCAAAGCTGGTGCTGCTCAGGAACATCTTGGTCAAGGTTGAGGCAAACTGGTTGATGGCACGCAGGAACTCCCTGGGGGCAAGTGGCCACAGGCACTGAGTGAGGGCAGCACTGGTGTGCCCACTGCCCAACCCAGTGTGCCCACCATCCACACGTCCACCGCCTGTGTGCCACTGCTGTCCTGCAGTGGGGTAGCAGGGCAGGGGTCCTTTGTGTCCACTGCAGCTGAACACCAGCTGGGTGCACTGGTCCTGCACACCTGGAGCTGTGCTCCAGTGTCTGCCTGCCCCACACCCAGCGAGGAACCCCTGGGTCTCACACCCAGCCCCAGCATCTGCCTGCACATCCCTCCAAGCCCAGGTCCTCACCGGTTCTGCACCATGTTCATCACCACCCAGTCACAGGGATATACTGTCTTCCCAATCAGGTCCTTGAAGAGGATGAAGGTCTCCATGAGGAAGTCCTGCCAGGGAGGGAGAGATGTCAGGAGATGGGCTGGACTGCGATGCCCTCTTGTGAGGATGCTGAGAGGGAGGTGCTGGTGTTGCCATGGGGCAGCACTCACCATCAGCTCGGGACGAGAGGGAAACGCTTGGATGTAGGCACTGTAGTGGTCCTTGTCCATCTGGCTCAGGATGGAGGCCATGCAGGCCACGTAGTGGCTCTGGGGGAGATGGGCTGGTCAGGCCCTGCTGGGGCTCCGTGACTGGTATCACAGAAGGGGACACTATCTGTGTTCCCCCTGTCAGTCCGTACCCCAGAAGGCCAATTACCCCCCACCTGTTCTGATTTCCTCCATCCCAGCTCCACAGACCTCTGTCCCTGTCCCCTTCGTCCCCAGCTCCTGGTCTGCACATCCCATTCCAGGGATGGGATGGCTCTGGCCCCGCCATGATGCCGAGGGGCTGCAGCTATGACTCTACACCATGGTGCTGAAGCACCTCTGTCATTTTTAAGGTAATTTAAGGCCATCTGTAGATGTAAGGGCTTTTTGAAAATGGCAAGGAGGTTCCTTCTGGAGCTGCAGTGAAGGGTTCCAAACTGAGCCCTTGGCTCCAGTCCAGGAGGCTCCTGGTTTTGTGATGAGATAAGCAGTGTGTGCAGGAGCAGGATGCTGTCCAGAAAGCTGGCCTGGGGGTCTCTGGGGTAAGAGCATCGCCTGGTAAGCTCAGGATGAGCGATGGCCTTGCTGTGCCCCAGTGTCAACTGATATAGCTCCGCGGTCGTGCCGATGAGCCCTCTGAGGGCAGAACCGGGCGCTGGGCACCACTGCCCATCCCGGGAGTGCTGGAGCGGCCCCGGCAGCTCTGCACAAGGCACGGAGTGCTCAGTGCCGGAGCTTCCTCCCGGATCACTTCACCGGCTCCGGCAGGGAAGGAGCTGCACCGCAGCCCCAGCCCAGCCCCTGCCAACTACGTGGAGCCCAAAGGGGACAGCCCAGGCGGTTCGCGGGGGATGTGGCTACTACCGGTGACCAAGGGCTCCAGGGTCGCCCCCACAGCTCCCGGGCAGCCCCGGCAGCTTCTCGGGATGGGGCGCAGCCCTGCCAGGGAAGCCAGGACCAGCACCGGCTGCGGGGGGATTTGCAGGGAATAATCTTTGCGGGAAGCAAACGGATCAAACTTCAGCAGCTCCCGGTCCTTCGGGCACCCAGGTGACAGCGCAGCCCGGCGGCCGAACCCCCGCGCAGCGCCCAGCGTGCGGGGGACCGGCGGGGCCGGGGGCGCAGGACCCGCCCGGGGCCGCTCCGGGGGTCTGCGGGGCTCCGTCCCCGGGCGCGCCCCCCATCGCGGGGCTCC
>VXBX01003023.1:102582-140618 GCA_013400415.1 Scytalopus superciliaris
CGCCGCCGGTGCGCCGTGCCCGCCGCTGGAGCGCCGGGGGTCGCGGCACTTCCCTGCCCTCCCCTTCTCTGCCCTCGCTGAGCAGGAGCTGCCCGGGGAGCTGCGGAAGCCACGGGGCTGATGGCACTCCGCACCGAGCATCCCTATGGTGGGCACCGAGCCCCCCGCGCCGGGCACCCCGCACGGAGGCGGCCGCCGTGCCGGGGGTCTCTGGGGGCACAGCCGTGCCGGAGCGGTGGCACGGTGTGCCGCCGAGGGAGGGGAATCTCTGGCGGGAGCTGCTGTGTTAGAGGAACCGAAGACCCGCGGGTCGTGCCCCGGTGCTGCAGCCTCGCCGTGCCGGTCCGTGGCCCCGCCGCTCGCCGGGTCGCTGCGTGCGGGGGCTGTGTGCGGGAGCGGCCGGGCGGGCTCGGCTGCGCTCCGCTCGCCCTCGTTAGGGTCGGGTCCGTCCGCCGGGGCTGTGCCGGCTGACACACGCAGATCCAGCGGTGTCACTTTCGGTCCCGCGCCGCGCTGACGCCGGCCAGAGCTGGAGCGATTCAGCCCACGTTGCTCTCGGCAGCTCCCGGCGCCCAAGGCCGTATGTCCACCGGCGATGCTCCGGGATACGGGAAAGAGCCCCAGCCAGTCCTGCGAAACAGGGAGGCGCAGCTCTCGGGGTGCTCCCACCCCTCCCGGGGCGCGCCGGTCCCGACCCTCCCTGCGGGAACGCACACAAATCCCGTCAGATCTCCGCGGAGCCGGTTCTGTGTTGGGAGCACGAGGTGGATACGTATGAGTAACCAGCAGGCCCCGGCTGTGCCAGCGTGTGCCCGCACGGGGACACGCGGGGACATCGGTGTCAGCTGGTCGCTCTGGGGGACACAGCGCGCTCGGTGCCGGCGGCAGCTGCCGGCGGTCTCCGTACTCGGCACCTCCCGGGGGCACGGGAATGAGCCCCTCGGCACAGCCGCAGGGGCAGGGGGCGCAGGGGACCACCGGCTGTGCTGCCTCCCTGCGGCGCTACCCAAGGAGAGGGGCCGGGGGGCTGCGGGGGGAGCCC
Organism: Scytalopus superciliaris; assembly: GCA_013400415.1. Lineage (NCBI taxonomy): Eukaryota > Metazoa > Chordata > Aves > Passeriformes > Rhinocryptidae > Scytalopus > Scytalopus superciliaris. The sequence continues at coordinate 103,625 of VXBX01003023.1, forward strand.
TAGGCAGAGCCAGGCTGAGGCTGGTACCCCCGGCCCTTCCCCACATCCCCTCTGCGTGGGGCGTGTTCATTCTTCTGACAGGCTCAGAGGAGTGAGGTAGACTTCATCACAGAAGCTCCTTTGGACTGAGGTTGTCTTCTTTACAAATGATAATTATTCTAATTATTTAATAGCATGGTGGCATCCAGAGGTCACAGATAATTAGTGGGTCTATTCCCATCTAACAACTCTACTCCAGCCCTAACCAGTGCTGTGGGCAGAGCCTGCCTCGCATGTTTGCTGAGAAGGTCCATGTGGTCCAAGCTGTTTGGTGGTGGGGAAACTGAGGCACCAGGAGACAGGAGGACACTTGCTAATTCCCAAATTCCCGTGGTAACCGGCGTTGTCTAAAGTGTATGGAGATAAAGGGGGGCAGGCTGCTTGATGGCATTGGGAATGAACTTAAAGGCGGAATTTGTATTCTGGAAGGACGTTCTCTATGCCGGCAGCTGCAGCTGCAGAGGCCGCAGCGCTGGCTGCCGGCACTGTGGATGGTGGGCACCGGTGAGACAGGGGCTGCCCCAGGGGGACCCTACTGTGCCTGGGGCTGAGCCCCCAGGCCCAGACTGGTATGCACAGGAGCAGCCAGGGTGATGTGGGAGCTGCTGGGTGGTGAAGCCTCTCCAGCTTTTCTCAGAAATCTGCTCTGGGGAAAGCTTGTGGCTTTCTGATGCTGTTCCTGGCATGGGCAGAAGCCCACAGAGTCCTGGTCTGCCAGGCCCCCTTGGCCTGGCTGGCTGCTCTGCACACTGGGGAGAGTGTACTCCAGATGGGTGCCCAAGCACCCTCCCAGGAGATGGGACACGCTCCCCAGAGAGCACAGGGGGATCTGCTGATGAGCTGGGTCTCCTGTAGCCAAAAGACCTTGGGCTGTGTCCCACTTCCCTTGTTCTGTCATTGCTTAGGATCACCCTGGGCTGGGGGTGCCAGCAGAGCCCTGGGCTTCAGTGCTGGGCACCAGCTGAGGTCTGTGGGCTGGATTGCCATGACAAGCGTCTTTCCAGGTCTGTGTAGCCATGCAGAGCATCTCCAGGGCTTGGAGGAGCATGGCATTGTTCACACCACATTCACTGGGAAGCCAAGCAGGGCATTTGTTCTTCCTCCCAGGGTGGTCCCTCCTGCAGCCCCGAGGAGCAGCACTGAACTTCAGTGCTGGCAGCAGCTCCAGGGATGTTCACCTGCTCCTCCATGGATGTGGCTGAGGGAAGCCTTGGGATATGGAACAAATTCCTCCTGAGGTGCTTCTGCACCACATGGGCTGTCTGCCCTGCTCTGCCTGTGCTCTCCCAGGCAGGTCACTCTACCTCTTCATATCTCATTAAAATGGTGATACTGATGCTCCTCTGCTTGGCAGAGGGGTGGGAACACCAGCAGGTAGCAGAGGGAACAGAGACACCACTGCCATGACAGCCGTATTATCATCCATGGGAGACAGAGGAATAATTTGGCTTTTGCAGCTTCTGAAGGCTCACGCAGAGGCTTTGTACTCCCGTCTCCCTGACCATGTGCAGCTTCCGTCTGCAGCACCAGCACATCCACAGATGGAGAGGAGCAATAGAAGCAGAGCTGGTGACCTCCGTGTGCCAGAAGGATGTTACTGCTCCTTCCCCAACTGATGGGACCACTTCCATGGGCATGAGCCACGGTGTGTGTGTGTGTGGCCAGGGCACCCAGGAGCCTCATTTGCCCCAGAGAGGAGCCTGCAGGATGCCTGTGGCTGCTGCCCTGTGTGGAGATGGGTGGCAGAGACCCCCTGCCCTGGCTGGGCTCCAGAGCCTTCTCCTGGGTCCCGTGGCTGGAAGAGTGACTAATGTTCCCACAGAGCACTTCAGCCAGTGACCTACATAGGGACAAGTGCGGATCCCTCAGCTCGTGCGAGCCGCCACTTGTGCCAGGACCCGTGTGCTGGCGCCACCCCCAGAACCCCTGGGTGATGCTTGAGTGGTGCTGGGGGGCCTGTGGGGCACAGGCAAACTGGGCACAGACACAGAAGCAGGGATGGCACCTGTGTCTTTGGCCAGGCCATCCCAGAGGTCCTGGGGGAGCCCCAGTGGTGTTTAAGCAGCACCTTGAGTGCTGCCAGGAGGGAGGGATCAGGTGTGAGGACCATCAGGGACATGGGAAGCTGGCTCTGGGGACGTGAGCAGAGCTGGATCTGCAGAGCACTGGGAGTGTGGCTTGGAGAATGGACATTTCCTCGCTGGGGACCAAGAGGGCTGAGCGCCGAGGAGGGAGAAGAGCTGCTTGAGCAGAAGTGCTCCGTTGGCACGAATACAGTAGGATATAAACGGGCCATGATTAAGTGCCTGCAGGAAATGAGAATGTCTGTGAGGCTCCGAGCAGCCAGGTTCTGGAAGAGCCTCCAAGAGAACTGTGAGGGCAGGGCAGGGCATGAGCTGGCTTCGTGGTGGAGCTTCCTCAGCGAGGAACTGGATTTTGGGAGTGCAAGCTGCCCGAGGAGCTGCTCCAAGTCCTCCATCCTCAAGTCCCACAGATGCTCTGATCTGAGTACAAACGCCTCAAGTCCTCCCAGAGCCAAGGTAGGATTAGGCTCTGCTGTGGAGTCATGAGCCTGGCTCCTGCTCCTTCAGTGCCTCATCCTCCAATGCTGCCCCTCTCCATCACCAGCAGTACCTCTCTCCTCTCTGGAGATCAGAAGAATCAGAGGTGTAGTTCCACAGACGCTGTTACCTCATAAGCGGAGCCGGGTCATTCACTGCTTTCCTCTGCAGTTCTAGGAGAATCTGACTTCCTCCCTCATAAATCTCATCTCCCGTCCTCCTGTGTCCTGAGAAGATTTATGTGTCTGTTCCGGTTTTCCCTCTGCCAGACATTACCAGGACAAGGCGGAGGATGGGTGGGGAAAGGGCCAAAGCTGGTGGGTAACTTTCTGGACAGGGCAGTGTGAAGTGGGACCCTGTGCTCTGAGGTCAGCCTGGCACCATGTGAGATGAGTCCCACAATGCAAACCCAGCAGGTTTAGTGCCTCTCACTCACAACATTCACCATCAGTCAGTGCTGGCCAGAGAAGCCCAGTGCTGGGGCCCTCCAAGAGGAGATCCCCAAGCCCTTTGCAGGCAGGAGCTGGAGGGCAGGTGATGCAGGACGAGGTGTGGGATCCCACCATCCGACATGGCATGGCATGTTCATGGCAAAGGGCTCTGGGCTGGGGAAGGAGCTGGGCTGGTGTGTGTTTCAGAGCCCCAGCACCGCTCAGTCTTTGCGGGCACTGAAGGGCAGTGGTGTCCATGGGAAGAGGTTCCCAACACTCCCTCAGCTCCTGGGCTCACTCAACAGAAGAGATGTCATTCCCAGCTGTGCTGAGCATCCAGTGGAACCCACTGCACCAGGACTTGTGTCATCCATTGCATTACAGGGGAATCACCTGGTTTCACCTGTACATCATCAGTGTGACCTGCTGTCCCACCTTATCCATGAGCATGGAATTGTGATAGAAACCAGAGGGGAAAAACCACTCAGACCTTAAAAAGAGGCAAAGATGGAGGATCCACCACTCTGCAAACCCTTTCCAAGCTGCTCCTGTGTCAGTTGACCTCACTTTTTAAGGAACTTGCCCCTCCAAACCCCAACTGCTGTTTCCAGCTACCATGAGCAGAGCCTGGAACTGCCATCCCATGAAGCCTCTGTCCCATGCCAATTGCCTGCCTCTGTATTGGCCTTTTTCTTCCCTTGTCCTTCATTTTCTCCCATTTCTTCAGTTTCCCTCTGTGGTCAGGACCACACAGTGCACATGGCTGCTGTCCCTCCATGGCACTGGGGCAGAGTCCAGCTATGGGTGATGGTTGTGGGATGGTTACAAGTGGAGATGTGCCGGTTAGCTGCTTTTAATCCATTTAATGTGTGTCACATTGCTTTGGGATTATCCTGCTTTCTTCGTTGAAATGTCAAATGCCTCACAGAAATCCAAGTCTGCTCCACCAAGGCTTTTACCTCCACTGACCAAACTTGGAACCTCATCAAGCCCAGCAGCAAATGGGTTTGATGAGCCGTATTCTTCGCAGTCCCACGCTGACTGGCATGGCTGGTGCATGCTGCTGTCCTTCACCGGGGATCTGGCAAGCTCTGAGCCCATTTCTTGGCCAGTGACAGTCCACCTGCATCCCCCGGACCCCCATGCTGGGGCTCTGCTTCTCTCCATCCCATACACTGGGCTCTGCCAGGGTAGCTTTCCACTGACCACCCCAGGGGGGGCCCCAACATTCCCTGCCCCACAGACACAGCCCAGCAGGGCACACTGGAGTGGAGCATCAGGGCTCCTGCTTTGGTCTCAGGAGGTTGCACAGGTCTCTCCTGGTGAGGAGTGACCACAGCCCTTGGGTCCTGTCAGACTGGGCCCTGGAAGGGGCAGTGGTGAGCTCTGGACCTTGGAGGGGCTCTGGTAGACCCCAGGATTGGGGCACTGAGCACCATTTTCCAGTAAATGAAGCTTGAAGAGCATCCTGGAAGTGCCAGTGTGGCTGGGTGCTGGGTGCATCCAAGATGTCCCTGGGACCCATCAGCACAGGGGGTTCCTCGGATTCAGCCACAGTCTGAGGGGGTCCGTCAGACAGGAAAGACCCCCGGTTACACAGTCCTGATCCTGTCCCACAGCAGGACTCCTCATCCATGCTTGGAGTCACCGGTGTGCTGCAAACAGCGCCCAAGTGCGACACTAAATCCAACCACAGCACAGAGCAAATGCAGGGACACGTGGGAGGGTCCTGGCGTGGGTGGTTGACATCCTCGGAGCTGTTCCCAAACAGAGTTGCTCCATGTATAATTTATAGGCTTCCCTTTGTCCTTGTGCCTTATCTCTGATCTCCTGGTGGTTCAGGAGGCCGAGGGAGCTCCAGCGAGGCCCTGCTGACTGACAGCGCCGTGTTTGCTGCATCGGCAGGGGATCGGCCTCATCCCCCGTGCTGTGTCAGCTGTGGCTCAGTGAGGTCTCCGCCGCAGGATCACGGGGCTGGTCCTGTGCTCAGGCTGTGCCAGTGGTGCTCCTGCCCCGTGCCTGGCCTTTGGAGCCATTCCCAGCACCCTCTGCCTTGTGCTGGTTAGTGCTCCCATTAAGGAACCCTCCGGAGCAGGCTGGCCACACACAGGCTGCTCTCTGGAGTGCTCAGCTCTGTCAGAGAGATGTGCCCACCAGGCACCTCTGCCCTCAGCGTATTGCCCTCCCTGGCACAGCCACAGCTGAGGATGCTGCTGGGGACCTGGGCACGGGGCACGTGGTGCAGGGCATCGGCCCCCTCTGTGACATGAGGGGGACAGGTGATCCATGGCTGCAGCAGGGCCTCAGGGGGCAGCTCACACCACAGCCATGGGTATCCCAGCGAGCTCTGCCCTGGCCAGTGTGGGTGCCCCCATCCTGGCTAGGAGTGGGTGCCTGTGCCCCAGAACAGGTGTGGGTGCCCATGTCCCTGGCAGAGCAGGGCTGTGGCAATGCGGGACGCGAGACGGGCGCTGCTGGCTCCAGCCCCAGCCGGCTCACTCCTCTGCCTGTTGCTGCCCATACTAACGAGGAGCCCCATCCCATCCCTTGTCACGTCCCACCTCACAGAACATCTCCGGGTGTCTGGGCATAGCTCCAAGCACGGGAAGGGAAGTGCTGGATGGCTGGGCAGTGCATGGAGCAGCATCCCGACAAAGACAGAGCAAGGTGTGCAGAGGCGCTGGGGCACACAGGGCTGAGATGGGGGCCAGGAGGGCCGTGTGAGACCCCTGCTCCGCTGGGTCAGTGCTCTCTGCTGGCACAGGGAAGAACTGGGCACCAGCATGTGCAGCACTCAGAAGTTTGGTTGTTCCAGCGCTGGGGACTCCAGCCTGCTGTGCTGAGTCAGCACTTTGTGCCGGCAGGAGCAAGGCAAGACGGGGCCGGGGCCGAGGGATGGCTGTGCCGTGTGTCCGCCTACAGTGAAAGCAGGGAGGCTGCAGAGCCAGCAACATGCCTGCCTTGCTGTGCTGAGAGGGTGTGGGGGCCCTGGGGGAGTAGCATCCTGTGGTCAGGTCAGGGACCACAGGGATATGGGACATGGCATGGTGTGACAAGGCTGAACCACTGCCCACCAGGGCTGGCATCTTTATCTCTCCCACCCTGTCCCTGACACTGTGTCCTAAAATGAGCCATTGGCCTCCTCTGCACCCTGGGACATCACAGCAGGGCTCCCAGTGTGCCCTGTGCTCCATCTTCCTAGGCAGTATGATGGGCTGGGGCAGCTGCTGGCAACCTGGTGAGCAGAGGCAGAGCCAGGTGGGCATGGGGGTGGGTGCTGGACAGGGCTGCAAAGGGGTTTGCCTGGGGCTGTGTGGAGGAAGAGCCCTGCAGAGCTGTGCAGGAAGGATGGCAGGGACCAGGCCAATGGCAGGAATGGGGCTGGGTGCAATCCTCACTGTGCCCCCAGGTCCTGACCCTCTGCCACCTGGGAAGCACTGCTGGTGTCAGGGATACCCCACAATCTCACTGAAGGTTCTCCCTCCTGCTGGTTCTCACATGCCTGAAGTGGCTCAGTGTCCTTGAGCCACAGTCTCACCCCTTCCCACAGAGCTGGTGCCCCATGCCTGCAGCTCAGCCAGCACCTCGGGTGCCCACCTGGTCATGCTCCACACATGACGGGTCCCCTGTGCCCAGTCCATCCATGCTCCACACGTGACGGGTCCCCTGTGCCCAGTCCAGCCACGCTCCGCACATGACGGGTCCCCTTTATCAATCTGGCTAAGCCCTGTNGGCGGGTCCCCGGTGCCCAGTCCAGCCATGCTCCACACATGACGGGTCCCCTGTGCCCAGTCCATCCATGCTCCACACGTGACGGGTCCCCTGTGCCCAGTCCAGCCACGCTCCGCACATGACGGGTCCCCTTTATCAATCTGGCTAAGCCCTGTGCAGGACACTCCATGCCCACTCCAGCCGTGTCTCACACTGTATGGTGCCCCATGCCTTTCCCATCCCAGGCAGAGCTGATGCCTGTGTGTGGCGGGTGTCCCATGTGCGGTGGGTGCCCCATGGGAGCCCTGTGCCCCCCACCCTGCCCCATGCCTGCCCTCCCGCTGCCCGCACTCCGTACATGAGGCACCAGCCCCGGCAAGGCAGAGCTATTTTTAACAGCTGCTTCTGCTTGATTTGAGCTGTGAACTCGGAACGTGTTTATGCTAAAGGGGTTTCTTTTCCCTTCTCCCTTTGTGCTGAAGAGGCAGCGCCACAGATCAAAGCCTGTCTCTTCGTGTTTGGTGATGGCAGACTGAGAGGGAGCTGAGGCGGGAGAGGCTGGCGGCTCCACGGGGACACTCATGTCCTGGGGGGGCCACGGTGGCATGGCCGGGGCTGACACACCTCTCTCTGTCCCCGCAGGTCCAGAGCGCCGGAGCCATGGGCAGGCACGGCCGGCAGCGGGCCCGCTGCGGGTGGCCCTGAGCCCGGGCAGCTGAGGCGGGACGATGGGCTGCAGGCCCCAGTGGGGAGCCGCCGTGCCGGCGGCGTGCCGGGGGCGGTAGGGCCAGGCGCTGGGCAGCATGCCCAGGGGCCCCTCGCCCACCTCCCACCCAGCATCCCCTCCGTGTGGCGGCGCGGGATGAGGCTGCCCACCGGCCCAACAGCCTCGGGGACGGGTGCAGCCCAGGGCTCCGGCCATTGGCGCTCGGCCCCCCGTGCCCCAGCGCAGCCCCGCGGCCCTGAGTCATGGTCAGCCGTGAGGCCGTGCCCGGCCCGGCCCCCGCCGGTGAGGGCACTCAGGAGAAAGCCATGACGGTGCGCTCGGTGCTGCTCAACCGCGACTCGCCCGACATCGAGAGCCGCCTCAAGCGCCGACGCAACCGCACTCAGCAGGTCCGCTTCAAGGACCTGGTGGAGGCCGGCTCGGGGCAGGCGGGCAGCCCCCCGCCCAGGCCCGCAGCCGCCCCCAGCCCCAACACCCCACGTGCCTCGCCGCCCCCCAGGGATGCCCCTGAGCCGGTGGCTCTCCGTGCCTCACGGCGCAGCTGGCCCCAGGCACAGCCGGGCTCGCTGACGCTGCCCATGCCCAGGAAGGCGTGCATGAGCACGGCCATCCAGACCTCCCCCAGCCTCCAGAAGCCCTTCCCGGCTCCCCAGCCTCGCAGCAGAAGCGTCTGCGATGTGGCGGGGGATGCGGTCCTGCCCTCCGTGTCAAGCGCCCGGTGCCCAGGGGTGGCCGTGCCCACCACAGCCANTCCGTGCCCTGTGGTCAGCCTCGGCCTCCCACTGAGCAGCGGGGCCTCGGCCGAAGCGACTCGGAGCGGACCCTGCCCTGTGGCCGCCCACCACCCCAGCTGTCCCAGCACCGCCGGCAGCCCAGCCCCGCCACAGACACCCATGGCCTCCGCCAGCCACCTCAGGGCAATCCTCCTCGGGACCCCCCGCCGCCCCACTACCAGCTCTGCAGCTCGCCATGGCGGGGGCCCTGCTGCACCTCGCCAGCCCCCATCCCACCAGCGCCGGGCTGGCACGGCTCTGCCCCCGCCGCCACCGCGCCAGAGAAGACACCAGCTGTGCTCAGCACCTGCAGCCAGCTCCGAGCCGCTGAGCCCGGGCACGGCTGGGCAGGACCTGAGGGACACAGGGAGCTGCTGCCTCCGGCCCCACAGGGTCCCAGCATGGGGACACAAACAGCTGGGTGGGCACCACAGCCCCCCCAGCATGGGCAGCCCTGTCTCACCGCTGAGCAACCAGAGACACTGCACCACGTTCAGGACCTCCTGCAGCTGGTGGTGGTGGCCAAGGGACCAGTGGGACCACCAGCGAGGGATGAGGACACCCAGACATCTCAGGGAGAGGACCCCCGGCGGCCCGGGGAGCAGGGGGACCTACATTCCCAGCTGCAGTCCCTGGAAGGGGTGCTGGAGACCAGCCAGCAAACCATCCGTGTGCTGCTGGATGTCATCCAGGACCTGGAAAAGAAGGAGGCGCAGCGGGACGGGTGAGCAGGCGGGGACGGAGCGAGGGGCTGGGGGGACAATGTCCCTTGGGGGCTGGGGATGAAGGACAGGGGACCCTGCCAAAGATTTGGGTGCTGCCGCCTCCTGGACATATTTCCCTCTGAGAAACTCAGAGCTGCTGCCCATGTGCACACAGCTCCACGTCTTGGTGTGAGGTCTTGCCTGCACCAACGTGTTCTGCATGTGCCTGCAGGGCCCTCTGCATGCCCAAGGATGGGTGCAGGCCTGGGGGATGAGGGGATGCTGGGCCCCTGCCTGGCTCTGGTGCAGCTGACTTGTCCATTGGTCACTGGGAATGGGGACCTGGGATGTCACATCCCAAGGGCAGGCTCAGCCAGGAACCGTGTCCCTGCCATGCCACAGCTGTGGCCGCCCTGCACTCCCACTTGCTTCCAGCCCCATCCGTGGAGGTACCTTCCACACACATCTAGAGGCTGGTGCCCCCATGATGGATGTGTCTTTCTGCAGGAGAGGTGTCCAGCACCCCCATCCAGTCTGCCCAGGACCTGCTCCCTTGGGCAAGGTGTCCCCTGGGCCAGCATTCCTTGGCCTCCCAGACAGATTTGCCAAATGGAGCAAGGTGGCCAGTCCGTTATGGCCCTAAGCTGAGACCCTCTAAACTCATCTCACATGAGGGCAACCAACTTCCCAAGAGGTGCTGGTCCTGGCACCCTCCTGTAAAACCTCTGGGGCTTCTTCCTAATGCCCAGGATTGCTGGATCCATTTGTTCAGCAATCCATTTGTTCAATCAGATGAAGCCAGTGTTGGGTGCGAGTGAAGTGCAGGGAATGACATCTCTGTGCCGCTCCTGGAGCACTGCCAGTAGGGAGAGACCTCTGGGGGTCTCGGTCTGACACCCACTGAGGTGGGGGCAGCCAGGACAGCTTAATTAAGAGCTTGGCTGCATATACTGTTACAGTCAGATGAGCAAACAAGATACCCGGAGACACATGGAACAGGATAGGAAATCACACAAAACATTATCCTAGTGTCCTTATGCTGTGGAACAGCATGGCCTCATTTGCCACGGGTCAGATCCCAGGTGCCTACTGTGCACTGGAGTGGGGCCACCAGCCCTGACACATCCTGGCTGGGTCCAGGCACCAACCCCCGGCAACATCCTGCACCAAATCCCATCCCAGGATGAACTGCCCTGGCAGAGGTGTCCATGGGCACACACACACACACACATATATATTTAAACACCAAACACCATCCCAGGGTGAGTTGTACCAGCAGACAGGTGCTGCTGTACAAGGTCAGAGCTGCAGGCAGATGCACACATACGTACGGTATGTGTATATATATATATATATATATGTGTGTGTGTCTGTGTGTGTGTGTCTGTGTGTATGTGTGTGTGTGTGTGTGTAAAAGGGCTCATGATCTAATTTGGGTGCTGACAGAATAATCCCCATTGCAGTGTGTAATTTGGTGCATTAACAGACCCAGTTTCTGAGAGCTGAGAACAACTGTGGTCAAGGTCAAGTAATAGGAGAAAGATTTCAGTGGGGAAATGTGACGTCTGTGTGGGACACAGGGGCGTTCTCTCAGCTGTCCCCCCAAAAGCCACAGCCCTGAGGGAACAGTGGAGACACAGAGGTAGCGTCCCAAAGGGACCAACAGCATTTCACAGGGCCTGTTTCTTATAGCTTTGAGAGCAGAGGAAGTCAGGGCCAGTGAGGAGCATGCACTGGCAGTGCTGGGGTGCAGGGCATCCCTGGCACAGTCCCTGGGATCTGGGCGCCACAGGGATGGGGTCTGGCACCAGCAGCAGAGACTCGGAGGGTGCAGACTCCTGTGGAGCAGGAGGAGGATGCGGTGGCATGAGCTGAGCTTGGGCACGCATCAGCTTAATCCAAGTTCTGTGCACCTTCCCGGAGAAGGAGGTGGATGCTCTGGTACAAAAGCATCAAGAAAATATAAATTCTGGGTCTGGCGTAGGTTGGAGATTAGTCTGGAGCATCTCCTTGTGCCCATCTGCCAGTGCACCACTCTGTGCCTGTGCCCCCACACAGATGTTGCACTCCCTTCATGGCGCTGTGTGTGAGGACATTTATGGTGACCTGGGAGCGTGGGCATAGGGAGTCCTGGGATTAAGATGGGGGTGAGAATGGGAGGGGGCAGACACAGCAGGAAGGGTTTGGGACTGCTGCTGTGCCCAGCTCTGATTTGATCCCATCAAAGAAATCTGTGAAGCTGAGAGGCACCGTGCTTGGCCTGGCATTAAACAGGATCGCATGGAGGAGAGGGACTGGGATGCAGGAAGGAGACTCCTGGCTCCTGGGGTGGGGTCTCAGAGGCAGATAAGAGGCTGGGGGCAGTGGGGGGTGTGGGCAGACCTAGGCTGGGTCTCTGGGCTCATGGCACATCTCTGTCACAGGCGACACTCGTACCGGACCGGGCAGGACATCGCCAACTGCGGGACCTGCCGGGACTGTGCCTGCATCATCTACAGGTGAGGGCCAGCCCTGGGTCCATGTGCTCCTGTGGGTCCTGCTCCCCTGCACCCCATGACTCCTCTGTGAGGTGGGAGAGGGGGTCTGTGAGCCTTCACCTCCTGTCCCTGTGCTGGAGGCACCACGTACAGAGCACTCATGAGTGTCTTGGCTGTCACTCAGCCGGGATCTGTCCCTTTATCCCTGTAGGGAGCAGCTCCCGCTCCCAGGAGCAGCCAGGATGATCTCCATGGAGGAGCAGCAGCTGGAAGGAGGCTGCTCTGGCAGGATAGCAAAGCATTTATCTCCTATAATGGCAATCTATTGGGGAAGCCTCACTAGCTGCTGGTGTGTGGGCTCACTCAAGTCCAGGCTGCATTCCATTGTCCCTGTGCCAGCTCCACACAGGTGCTGCAGATGGGTTCTTGCCCCTCTCCCAGTCTGGGAACACAGGGTCTTGTCTCTGCTTCCCTGTGCTGGATTTGGATCAGGGTGTGGAAGCCCCTTCCTCTGCTGCCCTCTCTCCTCAGAGCCCATTTAGTCTGTGGGGAAAGGCATGTCATGCCCTCCCTGCCCAGGCACCATCTCTGGAGGAATTGGGGGCTTGCAGTTTCGCTCAAGCCTTCTGTCCTTCCAGGCACCCCTTTGTGTCCTTGTGTCCCTCTGGCCATCCCCTCTGCAGTGTGGGTGGATGGCCAGGTGTGTTCTCATTTTCCTGTTAATTAGGCTGACTCTGTTGGTGCTGGGATGGGTGGGACATGGTGCGCAGAGCTGTTCCCAAGCCATGCTCTGTGGTGCACATGTGCTGCAGCCCTGCATTGCTCTGTGAGCACTGTGCCACTTCCTTGGGACACCCCAGGGCCGGGGGTGCTTGTGGACCCCTTGTGCCCCTGTGCACAGCGGTGCTGCCTTGGTGCTCTTGCTCTCCACACACTTCCTCTGCACTCCCCCGCTGTAGCTTGTGGGGGATTTCAGCACTAATTGGGCCTGACGAGCCTGTCTCCATGCAGCAAGGCAGTGCCACAGATGTCAGATCTGGGGGAGGTGGCTCCCTAGCATGGCCAGGCTCCCGCTGGGCACTTGTCATGGGCTCTGCTGCCGCCCATGGGACGAGGAGAGGCTCTGGTGGGACACAGGGTAGGGGGGCAGGGGCAGCACCCCTGGCACCAAACCCCAGCAATGGCCCATGGCAGGGTCAGACCTGCCTGCCCCTGTCCCATTTTGGGGCAGTGCATCAGCTGTGCACCCCCATAGCAGTGCCCACCCTTCCCCATGCCAGTGCTGGGGAGTTGAGGTCCTCCCTGTGCTGCTCCCTGCTCTGGGGCCATCTACACCCCTCACCCTTTTTCCTGGAAATGGCTGGGGGCATTTGGTGTCCTTGCAAGGGGAGGTGACGGGAGGTGACAGGAGGTGTCAGAGTGCCAGGGGGCTCACAGGGCACTTCCCGTGTGTGGGGTGGCTGCGCCACGTGTGTGTTCCTGGGCACACAGCACGGCACCTCGTTGATCCGATGGGACATGGCTGGTGTGAGGAGATTGACGTGTTTTCCGTGTGAGGGAACATCATGGCACGTGGCTGCCAGCAGCCAGCCTCGCCACAGGGTGCTGCAGGGACACCAGGGGCTGTGGGGACACCGGGGGCTCCGGGGACACTGGGAGCTGGAGGGACATAGAGGGCTATGGGGATAGCAGGGTCTGTGGAGAGAGAGAAACCTGGGAGCATATCAAGGGCTGCGGGGACACTGGGAGCTGCAGTGATACCAGGGGCTGTGAGAACAGCCAGGGCTGGGAGGGACAGCCAGGGCTGCAGGGACACTGGGGGCTGTGGGGACACTGAGGGCTCCAGCACTGGAAGGAAACCTGAGGGCTGTGTTGGGGGACACAGCCCCCCTCAACCCAACCAGGCCTGGGGTGCCTTGTCTGAGGACCGGTGCTGATGGGGGTGTGGTGAGCCTGAGGTCTGTGGGACCCCCCCATTAGAAATGAGCCCCCTGGAGAATGGCTGCGTGTCCCTGGGGCCAGGGCCCAGAGCAGATGCAGCAGCAGGAGGTGGCATGAGCATGCCAGGGCTCTGCTGCTGCCTGTCATACCACTGGCAAGGCAGGAATTAGGGCACCCCAGCTCCCACGGGGGCTGAGTGGGGTGGGCTGTCCGAAGGCACATGCGGCAGGATGTTCCCTCACAGGGGTGCACGGTGACCCCGAGAAGTCTGGCCATGTCCCTGTGCTGCCCCAGGAAGGCTGCAAGGCCCAGCTCATGCCCTAGGTGAATGAATTCCTGAGGACTTCTGGGGGGATCTGAGCTCCCCAGGGGCTGTGCTGGGGAACACTGAGTCCCCCAAGGACTGTGTTTGGGGACAGCCCTAAGGGCTGTGCTTGTGGTACCAGTGGCCAGCGGGGTGCAGCTCTGTGGCAAACAGGGGGCTGTTGCAGGCTGGGGGGCCGTGGCAGGTCGAGGGACTGTGGGAGCTGTGGTGGCACAGTGGGACATACCCTCTGACCGCGTGCCCTGGCCCCGGTGGCTGCAGCGTGGAGCACGATTTCCGGCAGCAGGAGGGCCGCTTCCAGCGCGTGCTGAGCCACATCGAGGGCGACGCCAGGCCGAGCTCCCCCGCGACGGCTGTGGGGGCGGCGGGGGCAGCGGGGACCACCTCACCACCCCTCAAGCAGGAGCTGTCACCGGTGCCAAAGCTGCCAGCAAAGCTGGATGTGAAGAAATCCCGGCGCAAATGCTTCTGGTTCCTGTGACGGCGGTGCCCGGTGAGCCCGGAGCGCAGGGGCACCGTCCCAGCACTGACCCCCTGCCCACCTCTCCTCCCTCCCTCCCTCCCTCCCACGGTAGGGTTTGGGTAGCACCAGCTTTTCTATTTTTAACCATTCCGTTCAACACAGGGAGCCCGGGTGTGGAAACGGCGAGGGGAGCAGTGGCTGTATTTAAGGAGAATTCAATAAATTCCACAGAGACGCTATTTTTGTTACATCCTCTCCTGCCTCTGCACTTCTGTTCTGGGGGAGGATGAGAAAGAGACAGCAGCCATTCCCCTGGACTCCCCTCTACTTGAGGCTCCCCCAGGGCCCCTGGCAGCTCCTGTGCCCCCAGTCTGCCCCAGCTCAGACCAGTGCCTGTCCCTGCACCCCATGGCAGCACCTGCTGGCCCAGCCCCCATTGTTGGCTCCAGGTTAACCAGGAGCACTGAGGATTCCCACTGATCAGAGATGGTGGAAAACGGTCTCTGTGGGACTCTGGCCTGGAGAGGAGACCTGTCCCCAAAATCCATGTGTGAAACGGCAGGCTGGGCAGGGCTCCCATGGGTGGGGAAGATGTACTGACTAATGACAGGAAGACAGGAATCCTCTCTGGGGCTGCCATGAGAGGAGAAACTTGGTGTTGGTTTAACAAGGGTCACAGAGGGCAGTGGGTGCTTGACATATCCCAAGAATGCAGCAGTCAGTGCTACCCATATTGTGCTGATTCCTGACCACCCTCCACCACTGTGGAGCCATCGGTGAGAGCTCCTCAGAGCCCAGCACACCAGGATGCCCACCTCAGCATCCAGGAGCCTGCCAGGGCCTGCCAACTCAGCATACCAGGAGCAGTCACGGCTCTTCCAGTGGAGCCACTGGCCTCAGGGAGGGGGACATTGCCTGGCCTCCTCCAAAAGCACCCCTGGCCACAGCAAGCAGCTGCCACAGCCACAGAGGGGACGGGAGGGTGTGCAGGTTTGACCACTGCTCTCCAGTTGGTGCCCACACCATGGCACCCCAAAGCAGGAGACGCACACATGCAGGAAATGGCCCAGTGTTAAATCCAACCCCTTGTGCCAGGAGCCCACTTTGTACTCAAGTGGCTGCAGCCGGGACAGTGACCCTGAGGTGCAACTCCCTTCTTGCTCAGCAGCAACGGGACAGACAGATGCTGTCCTAGTGTGGGCACATGTGTCTCCAGTCCCCTTGGCCCTTCCCAGCAACACTTGTGGAGCCTCGAGTGAGCGGCAGGAGTGTGGCACAGCTGAAGGATCTCTCCCTGCTCTTGTGGGGCTGTGCAGCAGCCCCCCTGTCACCCCTCACCTCATCACTGCCCAGCAGAGCCCCCGAAGCACTTTTGAGTCACACAGCCTGGGAATAAGGGCGAAAAGCAGGACGGAAGCCAGTGCGACCCTGTGTGTATCTCCTGCCTGAGTCACGGCTGAATCATACCCCAGAGTTGCTGCTTCAAGATGCCCACACCTCCCCGGGCAAGGTACGCAGTGTGGCATGGTACAGCATGGCAATTCCCTGCTCTGGACTCCTGGAACACAGGGTCCTCACCCACCCTGTGAGCCAGCACTGCTCCTGGGTCTGCCACCATGTTCCCTTTGGAACCCCTGAGCCCACAGTGGCTCCAGCTCTGTCCCCTCCCATCTCTCCCAGTGTAGCCACTCTGTGTGCTCTGACCTGCCTCCCCTTCCACATGTCCCAGCATGTTCCTCACACATGTTCTTAGTATGTAAAACTGTGACGGTTCACCGGGTCCAGTTGCTTGTTTTCCAAAGAATGCAGCCCAAACCACTCATTGCTTCCAAAACAGGCTTCCTGCACCTCTGATCCCTGCCTGCTCCTCCCAATGCCCCTGATGCTCCAGTCCTGCTCCCAGCATGGCTCCTGCTTTCCCTTGTACTCCACTGGGCACATCCGTGGCATCCAGCCCCATCCCACTGGATACCACTGGCAGGACCAGCAAGGAGCAATGCCTGTCACCTGCACCCAGATCCCCAAACCAGCAACACCTCCCTCCTCTCCTGCATGGTCTGAAGGGAAGTCGTGTGGCCATGGCGCAGTGGGACTCACCCTCAGCGGGTTCTCCCGGTCCAGGACAATCACCCTGCGACTGACTGTGTGCAGCAGCCACTCCAGAATCACCTGGATGTGCTTCTTCACCTGCACCTGCAAGGTAAGAGGTGTCAGGGCATGTCCCAGCTGTGGGGCACAGCTCCTTCGATCCCTATGCTAGTGGCAGCAGGGTGAAGAGATGGAAAAGAAGCCTGATCCAGGACCAGAGTCAGAGCATGGCAATGTACTCTGCTGTAAACATGGGACGAGGGATCTCTATATAGCTCAGCTCCATACACCTCCCTGGAAAAACAACCACCTGCCTGGGAAGGATGGGAGCAGCTGGGAATGGCTGCGAATGATGGGGATGGCTACATTGGCACTGAGCAGGCAAAGGTGGGTTCAGCTCACAGGGCGTTGAAGTGAGCACAGAATCCTCCCCCAAGAGAGTCCCATCACCCTCTTCATAAAGGCTATTTTAGATTTAAAAGTTAAGCCCAAAATGAGACATTTCACCACAATTTCTGAGCTTTCCCTCCTGCTCCTGGGCTTCCCAGTGCCATGGGCACCAAAGAGCCACCACATCCTCCCAGGACATGGTACAGATGTCTAACTCAGATCTCACAACACCATTCACTGCCCTTCAGGTGTGACACCTGTGTGATCTCCCAAGAGTCCTCGAAAGGGACTCCAGAACACAGAGCAGGCAGGAAGGGCAGGAACAGAGGAAGGGTCCTGCAGAGCACAGAGCCCTGCACATTCCCAAAATACAAGCCACATTCCCAAAAGCAGCCACATGATGTCCAGTGACCCAACCTGGCTGTAGGTGGGCTGGACTGGCAGGCAGGGACGATGATGGGCTCACCAGAGGCAGGGACGTGGCCTGATGTGGCTGCAGGGATGGATGGCAGCCCCAGGAAGCACAGGAAGAGGGGGGCAGCTGCCAAAGTCTGGGCATGGAGAGACATCCCCCACCCTGGAGGCACTCAGGTAACCACAGGGGGTTTGTCACCACAGCCAGATGCAGACAAGCCCTTCCCAAAGGCTCAGGGTCACCTGGACCCTTCCTGCCATCCACCACATGCTAAGGCTGCTGGAGGGACACTCACCAGCTCCATGTCCCCGCGGTCCTTGTCATGCACTCGCAGCTCCTCCGCACTCTGCAATCACAGCACCCCAGGAACCAGACTGAGACCCCCCTGGAGGGTCGGCCCCAGCCCACCCAGCCCACCCTGGATGGGCCACATTTGGGTGGGCTGGGAATCCACAGCTTCTTCCTCCCTGCCCTCGCCTTCCTCCCAGCTCTGCAGAGCCTGCAGTGTCCCTGCACCTTCAGGTTAGTGCAGTCCCTGAGCTTGGAAGCCCATTCCTGACTCATGGGGATGGAGGAGAGCCCACCAGAGACCTGCTGAGGTGAAAACCAGCAGGTTTTTGCCCCATCCTTGGCAGGTTCTCCCTGGGACGGCAGCACCCACAGTCCCCTGGGTGGCTACGGTCAGTCTCTACCATTTCATGGCCAGGAATTTGTATTTAACTGCACTCAGAGGTGCTTGGTCAGGTCACTGCCCAGGTAATTCCTGATTTACCTTCTGGGCCTGGTACAACACTTCCAGGATGCTGCTGAGCAGCTCGATGCAGGCGTCCTCCTCCTCACCTGCCTGGATTAGCTCCTTCAGGATGGGCAGGGCTGCCTGCAGCACCAGCTCCCGGCACTCTGAGGGAGACAGAGGGGCACAAGGATGAGGCAATTGCTCCCCTCTGTGGAGACACCACAGGCATGGGCCAGAGCAGGGATCCCTGCGAAGGGAATTGTCCCCGATCTGTGCCATGGCCCCAGGTGAGCTCAGCAAGGGCAGGTTGGCCAGGGCGCCCCATGCCCCCTCTCACCGTGGGACTGGAAGACTCTGCTGCTGGCAATGTGGGTCAGGGACTGCAGCTTCTGCTTCAGCAGGCGCTGGGGTGGCAGGTTCCCCACGAAGTCCCGCAGCACAGCCCTGCCATGGGAACAGGGGTTAACCACGGACCCCCAGGTTCTGATCAGGATGGGCTGCTGGGTGGGGGGAGCCCCTCGATGGGCAGAGTCATGTGGGGCAGGATAGTCCCACAGGGCAGCCATGCCCACCACAGGCACCCAGCACACAGACCCTGCTTGAATCCCCAAAACACACCCAGCTGGCACTGACAGCTCCCAGGCTCAGCCCCTGCCCCAGCACAGGCAGGTCCTAAAGCTGAGCAGAACCCCACCCTTTTTGCACGGGGAAGGGGACCAGGAGGCCATTCTCAGGCATCAGGAGACCCAGACCCCTCCACTTGCCCTCATCCTTGGCTCGGGGCCAGACACAGGGACAGAGGTGGCTATGGGAGGTGTCGAACATGACACAGAGCTGGGGATGGAGTGGGACAGGGACAGGGACAGGGACAGGGACAGGGACAGGGACGGGGACGGGGACAGGGACAGGAACAGGGACAGGGAAGGGGACAGGGACCCTACCCCAGCGCAGAGGAATCAAAAATCCCGAACACGTCCTCGAGAATGGAGGGGAGGTACTTCAGGGCTGCTCCCTGCAAAGAGACCACAACGCTGCCAGCACAGACCCAACACTGAGAGGCTGACATGGCCAGGGCACCCCCAGCTCCACTTCCCAGGGAATGCATCTGCCGAGGGCTGTGGTCCTGGGGGGCTCAGGCAGGAGACGGAACAAGGTGATCTTAGAGTCCCCTCCAACCCAAACCATTCCCTGATTCTTCGGTTACATGAGATTGGAGTATAAAACCATGTTCAGATGGGAGAGGGGATAAGGAGCCCCTCCACTCCATAAGGATGACTGTCCTGTTGGCCTTTAAACTTCTTTTTTTGCTTTCCATTAAATCAGTTTAAATGGGAATAACCAAGAATGCCATGACATAGTTAGGCACAGGAGCAGAAGCTGCTGGCTGTCCCGGGGCCACCACATGTCCCCACCTGTAGAAAGGGTACCCACCCTGCAGAGCCTCTCTCTAGCTGGGAGACCACGGGTGCAGAGTGTGGTCCCATCACTGCTGCCACAGCATCCCAGACCCACCCAGAGCACATCAGTTCTGCTCCCCTCAGCCCCATGTGCTAGCCTCATCCCCAGGGAACAAGGCCAGGCCAGCTCTGGGGTAGAGAGAAGCCCCAGGACTCTTCCTCAGACCTTTCTCTCCAGCCAGAGTCACCCCAGCACAGACAAGGACAGTACCTGGCCTGGACACCCTCCATCCCACCACACAGCAGAGCTGAGCCCTCCCAGCACCTCCCCACGCTGTACCTGGGAGAGCAGTGTGGGACCCTCCAGCGGGGACTTCATCAGCTCATTCAGGGCAAGGAAGAACCGCTGCAGCGAGCGCTGGAACTCAGCATTCTCCTTCCCCTCGTACAGCCTGCAATGGCCAGAGTCACTGTGCTGTCACCACAGTGCCACTGCACTGCCACCATCCCGCACGCCTTCCCCAGCAACCCCTGCCTCTGCTCAGGAGTCACCTCCTGTTCCAATTAATTACACTCTTCCATGAACATTTGCCATGGCTGGATCTAGTGGTGAGCCTGGGCACAGCCACTGCCCCGGCACAGTCACAGCTCTGATGGCCACAGTCCTGGCACAGCCACTGCCCCAGCAGGGCCACAGACCTACTCACATGAACACTTCTTTTTTTTTTTTTTTATTTAACAGCCTCTTTTCTGTGATTTCACACCCCAAATCCCTCTTGGAGAAAGCTGGCACTGTCCCACTTGAGCAGGAACCTCCTGAGCCCTCCAGCCCCCCATCCCTTGCAGGACCAGAGCAAATCAAATGGGATTTTAGCTGTGGGATGTGCAAAACTGCAGGAAAGCTGCCAAGCTGCAAAGCAGAGGTGTGATCATAGAAATAGAGTCACTGCAATGGGCCATGTTTGAAGTAATTGCCCATCATGGAGACCATGTGGCAGGAATAATTATTCAGCTACCAGCTATGTAAGGAAATCCTGGAATAATGGAATGGTTTGGGTTGCAAGGGACCTCAAAGCCTATCCATTCCCACCCCCTGCCCTAAGCAGGGACACCTTCCACCAAACCAGGTTGCTTCAAGCCCCAGCCACCCCAGCCTCGAAATCCATATGGACTGTGACAAACCCACGCTGATCTCAGTTCACTTGGGAAGGGTCAGGGAGGTTCCCGGGAAGGGATATCCTGGTTCCTGGGAAGGCATGTCCTGCTCAGGAACCCCTGCAGCCCAGCAACGTGATGGCTTTTGGGGACCTTGGCAATGTCCCCATGGGAGGGGGCCAGGGGGATGCTCAGCAGTCAAGGGGTCCCTGGCTGCACCAGTGACTGGCTGGGGGTTGGGGAAAGGGGCTGGGCCTTGCAGGGGCACTGGGGGACAGGAGAAGAGACTGGTGGGACTGGCAGAGCCCAAGAGCACTGCTGGAAGTGGGGCCTGGCTGCAGGAACCAGGGGACAACGTGAGGCCGTGCAAGGGGGCCATGAGCTGCGAAGCTGCAGGTGGCTGGGGAGAGGTGACCCCAGCTCACCTCGCTGACAGCAGAGCAGACCTGCATGCAGGGTGAGCCCTGGAGGGATGACAAGTGCAGGCAGGAAAAGCTTTGCCGCCCTTTGTGGTGTCCCAAAAGCAGAAGCAGCTGGAGGAACCAGCAGGGAGGAAGCAGCGAGCAGGAGGCCACATCACCACAGTGCCATCACCCACTGCAGTGCCCACAGCTCCCTCCGTGGGGGTGCTGGGGAGCTCTAAGGGACCTGGAGTGTCCCAAGGTAGAGGGCAGTGCCCTCAATGATCCTCACAGGACCCTGGGTTCTGAGCAGGAGCTGTGGGTGCTACTCGTCCGGCTCCAGCAGCAGCACATGAATCCCAGACCCAGCAATCTGCAGCAACTGACTCTAATTACAACCCAATTCCTGTCGATTACAGCCTGTACAAATTGCAGCACGTTCAGAGCACTTAGAGGATCTGAGGAGCCCGTGTTATTGCATGTTGAGATCGCTGAGATAAAGGGAAGCTGAATAAAATCACTAAATGTCCTTGGGGATGTCTCTGTTCCAGACAAACTCATTCATAGGGCTGTTTGCAAACGCGCTGCGTAATTAATTTCCTATGCCAGGAGCTCTGTAAGCTGGGAATCTGCTCCATGCCCTCATACATGAGGGGAAGGCAGGTGCTGGGTGTGATACTGGAGCACCCCGGAGCCCTGGCACGCAGCAGAGCCCTGCAGCCATGGACAGGGCCCCGGGAAGGGCAGACAGGTGGAAGCAGTGAGGATGGGCAAGGCTCAAGGCAGCTCATGTGGCAAGGACAGAGTGGGGCAAAGTGAGGTGTGAGTGAGCTCCTCACTGCCAGCAGGGCTCAGAGCAGCCACAGGGACCCCCTCACATCCCAGGCTTGGGGCAGAGGAGGTAGAGCCCCTGCTCCCCCCAAAACAATCACCTGCCAACTGCAGCCCCGGGGCATAGGGTGATCCTGCTGCTTTGGGTGCCAGTCCATGCCCACCATGGGCAGGGGACCCTCACTGTATGTGTGTGGGCCCCTCGCTGCCTGTTGTTCCCTCAGGACACTTCAGCTTTTGGTGTTGTATACGTGGAACGAAAGAGGAAGGCCACTGGCTTTTTCTGGTAACACTGATAGTCATGTTCTGTTTTCCTCCTCTCCCACGCCAGTCCGGAGGCGGGTCATTTGCCCCATCATGCAGATTAGGATGTGAACCCCGTGCCCATGGGGAACAAGTGAAACCAGGTCCTGTGGGAACTCTGAAGGTGCCTGGGGAGGGCTTTGACCTTGTCCTCACCAGGAACAAGGAACCACCGAGGCTCCCAGCCCCTTGCACTGCCCATCACAGGATCACAGGAAGGTTTGGGCTGGAAGGGGCCTCACAGACCATCCAGTTCCAGCCTCCTGCCATAGGCAGGGACACCTTCCACTAACTCTAACTGGACTACAGAAAACCTTCCTAATGCAGTGCCGGCTGTGCAGGGGAACAGGCTGCCCAGGACACTTCGCTGTCTCCATTCAAGAGCTCATTGGAAATCCCCAGGGTCACTGCAGGACACACAGGGCATTTGAGGTACCCAGAGAGTGGATTGATCTCTCCTGTCCCAAGACAGACAGCACTGCCCAGCCCCACGCCAGACCACCACTGCTCCAGCAGCAGCCAGAGGATGGGGTGTTGCTGAAAATGGCTGGAATCTTCAGGGAGAGGATTAACAGTGATGGAGGAACCTGGCTGGGGACCAGTCAACATGGCAGCATGGCCACAGCGTGCCCAAAGTGGTGGGTGCCACTCTGGGTGCCACAGCAGCCAGCACCAGGAGGGTCGAGGTGCCAGTGCCACAACTGCGGGACCCATGGTCAGCACCAACACCGTTCCTGCAGCAGAGGGACCCCCATGGGACCCTTCCTTCCCTCCCTCCCTCCTGCAGACCCCACAACCAGGGACCAGGCTGCAGGGCAGGTGCGGCACTGGGAGCACTGGGAGCCAGTGCCAGCACTTACTGGGCAAAGAGGTGCCGGGAGCGGACGATGAACTTGAAGATGTACTCCAGGGCCTTGAAGGTGCGTGGGAGGGGCTCGCAGGGCTGCCCCCGGCCCGCCAGCTCCACGTACTGAGTCAGCACCGAGAGCAGCTTCCTGCAGGACGGGATGTGTATGGCCAGGGATCAGCAGGTTGCCTGGCCTTGGCTAAGCCATGGCTCAGCTCGCACTGGTGCTCCCAGAATTCCAGCCCAACGCCTCCCTGTACCTGCTGTCTCAGTCCCAGCCCTGCGCTCTCCCCCATGTCACTGTCCCAGCCCGTCCCTCCCTGTGGGTGGCCCCCAGGAACGTACTTGTAGGCGAGCGTGGCGCTGAAGTGCTGCTGGATATAGGCCTCCAAGACTGTGTTGAAATGGTGGAACTTTCTGTCAGCCACCAGCCCCACGATGAACACCTGGGGGCAGCCAGCAGAGGCATGGCTTGGTGTGGGCAGTGGGGACAGCTGGGCACCAAAGTGGCATCCACCCCTCATGGGAGCTGCTGGGGCCACCAGAGCCCCCTGCATGCCTGCCCAGCCTGTTGGAACAGACAGGTCTCCAAGGTGGAAAGGCCGTCATGGGCCCCAAGTCCAGTGGCCACAGGATCCTTCATGGCCGGAACTTGCAGCAGCACACCAACCCCATGTGTCCCATAACAGCCACCCTGACCCACAACCTCCCAACCACCAATGTCACTCTTATCTTGGTGTAGGAGAAATGCCCTTGAATACTGCTGGGATTGTGCCCTGGAGGGACAACATCCCCACAGCCACAGCCCTGCCCTGCGCTGGGTTGGTGGGACACCAGTCCAAGGCACTGCACAGCTCAGAGCACAGCTGGTCTGGCTGGATCAGTGAGACCCATTGCTCCAGTACAGCCAGCACCCACCCTGCACTGGCAGGGGCTCAGATCCACATTTTGCACCATGGGACACAGATCCCACTCACCAGCGCATCAAAGACAAGTGTGTCATAGACATCTGTGTCCGAGTGCTCCATCATGATGGAGAACAGGGCATCCAGAGTGTCCTGGAGGAACTGGGGGGACAAAAGGGCCATAGGGACTCGAGCGCCGACCCAGTGTGGCCCTGGACCCAGCTCTGGGCAGGGGAAGGGGGAGTGAGTTCAGGAGCCAGGACAGGAGGTGGGGGGCAGCTGTACCTTGATGACCTCCCCTCCATCCACGTTCATCAGCTTCTGGAGGTTCCCACAGAGCAGGCTGGGCTTGGAGCGCCACTTCAGCAGCCCCAGCAAGTTCACTGGGCAGGAGGAATGGGACAGTCACTGACACACTGCCATACCCCAATGTTACCAATGCCTGGCACCCCATCCCACCCTCAGTAACAGACCCCAGTGTCACTGCACCCTGTCTCCCTGTCCCATCTTCGCCCCCCAGGGCAGCCAGGACCCCACCAGGAGCAGCCAGAATGCCCCAAATCCCACACACAGTCAGTGCTTGGTGCTGAAAGCTCCTGGTGCCAGGGCCATAGAGCACAAACTCAGCTAAATAGGTCGTGGCTGTGGAGACAAAATTGTGCTGCAGGAAGGGAATTAATGGAGCTGCCTTGACCCTAAGCCCCCTGCACTGAACCACGGTGACCCAGACCCTGCAGACATGTGTCACTGTGTGCTGTGTCCCTCGAGCCCCCCATACTGAGGCTGCTGTGTCACTGCCAGAGTGGGATGAGCTGTTCCCATCCTGCAGCCTTGCAGCAGGCAGGAGTGAACCTCAGCATCCACAGGAGCCCTTCCCCCAGCCAAGGGGGCACAAACACTCTTGGCTGTCCTGACCTGTGCAGAGCAGCCTCGGGGCTGGAAACTCCCCCAGGCTAACCCAGAAATGGGAGTTAAACCATGCAGCCCCAATTCCCACCCCAATTTCAAATGAAGGTCATGAAGCCTCCAACAGCAACAGTCAAGTGGGAATTCCACTCACTGCTGCTCCTTCCACTCCAGGGGATGACATGCCCGAAAACCCCCAGATCACACTGATCCACTTGGGAACAGCCTTGGCCGTTCTGCCCAAACAGTAACTGAGTGATCCCTGTTTCCACTCTCCTGGTGTTTTCTGGTGTGATGGACCCTGGAGAGCTGAATGCCAGGAGAAGTATGGTCCAGTGGGTGGGAACACCACGAGGGAGTGGGCACAGCCCTGCCACCTCCACCATGGGGAGCCAGGACTCACCGTTCTGGGTCAGCTTTGTGGAGCAGACAAGCGTGGAGATTTGGAAGCTGTCCCGGGCTGACACGGTTAAGCCCGACGTGGCCCCGCTCACACGGAAGGAGGAGCCAGAGAGGAGTTTTGACTCCGACAAGTTCCGCTCCGAGGGCAGGGACAGGTATGCACTGGCATCCTCCAGCTTCCTGCTGTCACCCTGCAAGGCAGAGCCCAGGTCACCCTGGGGAGCACAGCCCAGGAGCTTCCTATGCCATAGGGGTAATGATAGCTCCCACTCACAGCTGGGTACCCTCTGGCTCCTGGGAGTAACTGGCTCCCCAACACTGATGCCAACAGAGCATCCCACAAAGCTGCTCACCAGGGACCCTGCTCAGCTGGGACAATTGGCTGGGAGAGACACCAAATCCCGGCCTGTGCCACACAGCAGGACATGAGAACAGGCAGTGGAAGTGTGGGGGAGGCTGGTGGCATGGAGTCTGAGGCTGGGAGTGAAACACCCCTGAGCACTGCTGTGGGGATGGACACACAGCAGGACACTGACACAGAGTGGGACACGAGCATGGAGCGGGACACTGACATGGAGCAGGGCAGTGACATGGAGCAGGGCACTGACATGGAGCTGGACACCATCCAGGCACTTGGCACAGCTGGTCCCACGGTATCACCGTCCCCAGCCCAATGTCTCCCACCTGGTGTGCATGTCAGGGCCTCCCCCCTACTCTAAGTTGAACATTTAATCAATGTTATGTCCAGAAGGCCTCAGTGGAGTGGCTGAATGACCCTTCCCTGCTCTTTGGCCACCCTGGGACACAGGGGATGCCCAGAGCCAGGTGGACATGCAGTGATGGGCTGCAGCTCACATGTGGCAACAGGACATCCATGCTCCCCTGCCTGCAGCCTCCCAGGGTGAAACCCCTCCTGCTGAAGGTTGGATGGAGGTGAGAGTTGTTTGCTGTTGGCTTTCTGCCCCCAGCACACTAGCAGTGAGCAGCTGACATGCAGAAGCCCTGTGCTCCTTCCAGGGCTGAGCCCGTGCAGGGAAATTTGGCTGGAGTTCAGACCAGCCGGAGATCAAGAGGTCTGAGCAGCTAAAAGCCCAGCTAAAAGCCCGTCACTCACATTCCTCTGGCAAACAGAGATAAAAAGATGAAATAGCTTCTGACTCCCAGAATCCAGCCCCAGTGTCTGCTGGGAAGAGCTGGAGTCAGCTGGGGAGAGCACAGAGCAGGGCAGGATGTGGTGGTTCAGCGAGGGCAGGCACAGCGCTCTGAGGGGAACAGGGGCCAAAGAGGGAGGTGTGAAGGGTTTGGTCTCCCAGGAGAGGGTTGTGCAGGGTTTGATCTCACTGCCACAGCCAGCACTGGCATGTCCTGAAGGTGGCTGGTGCTCCTGCTACAGAGGGGACAGTCCCCAGAGAGCAGGGACCAGAGCCAATGCTGCAGGCCACAGCAGCATTTAAAGAATTTGGGTCTTTTGTCTCAAAAAGAAGCAGAGAGGTGGGACACGATAACCATTTCAAATGTGCAGGAGCCTTGGGGAGGAACAGCGTGGTCTGTCCATGTCCTAGGCTGCCACAGCAGCTCCTCCCAAAGAGATGTGGGAGTCAGGAAAGGGCATGGCTCTGCCTGGAGTTCATGTCATCAAAATCAGGGAGCACTCCAGTGCAGAAGAACCAAGGCTGAAGGGTGGCAGGTCATCCCCCAGGGACGCTGGAGCCCCACGGTGGGGAAGGGGCCCTAAAGCTGTGCCTGCATGTGGAGTAAGAGCCCTGGGCTCTCCCAGGCAGCAGGGACCAGCTCGTGCCTCCCACTCCCCCAGCCACAGCCGGCCCCAGCCGAGGGAGGGGACACCAGGCAAGGGGAGTCAGCGCCTTCAGGGTCCCTTCACACCGAAGCCAACTGCATTTTCCCCAAATGAACAGTGATTTTCCCTGCCCATGTCCTCCCTCTGCTCCCTCAGAGCAAACGCGAGCTGGTGAAATCAGGTGAAGCGCAGCCACACCATGGGGACGTTCCTTCCCCGTCACAAACATTTAAATCACCTTTTCCCAAACAAAACTTGTCACTCCAAGGGAGCAGCAGAGGGATTGGAGAAACCACGTGCAGGGAGCCCCTGACACCAAGGACAGCAAGGACAGGGAGGCACTGAAAATCCTTGGGTGCTTTGGGTACGTGCCACCAGCACAGCGGTCCGGGCAGGGAGGGGGACCCCAGCCCCAGGAGCGCTGCCATCCCACAGCCCCCTCACCTCCGGGGGCTCTGCAGCCCCCCGTACCTTGTACAGCACCAGGTCGTGCTCCCCGTCCCGCAGTGTGGTGCCATCAGGGCGTATCAGCCTCACGAAGGCCATGGAGAAAATCCGCTCACTTCGGTCCTTGGCTGGGGGGGACACACAGGGGCGAGGTGAGGCAGGGTCAGAGGGGACTGGGACACACTGGGCAGGGAAAGGCAGCACTGAGGGGGGTCCTGCCCTCCCAGCAGCCAGAGGTGTGCAGGGAGGGGGCGAGCAGGGCTGGAGCAGGCAGGGCTGGGTGACGGCTTCCTGTCATCCATGTGAATCCGGATTTCGGAGCACCCACGATGTACCCACAACAGTACAAGGCAAGGGTGGCCCGTGGAACTCTCCTGTCCCAGCCCACTCCCAGCGCAGCCCCTCTGGGAATGTCTGTGGAGGAAGGCCTGGAGCAAGGGACACTCACAGTCACTGGAGGAGCGATGGCGGAAGGTGAACCTCAGGTGGGTCCTGTGGACATCCTCGATGGGAACGGCAATCTGAGGGGGAACGTGTGCCCAGGTGAGGGCAGGGGGGCACAAGCTGAGCCCCAACCCAGGCAAACTCCCTCTGTGCCTGGGTAAGGGCTGTGCCAGACCATCCACTGCTGCAAACCAGCCTCACATCCTTCCCAGTAAGCCAGTGAGGCTGAACTGCGGGTTCTGGGGGCTGGGCAGGGCTGGCCATGCCCATATTTGAGACTTCCCACCCAGCACTGCTGGTCATGCTCGGTCTCCATCCAAGAGTCATCCCATGACACCAGCAGCATCTCCATCCTCCCTGAGATGGGGATCAAAGACTGCCCCCAAAAAGGCAGCCCTGACAGGGCCCCCCTCCAATAGCTGGGTTCTGTGGTGCAGGAGGAGTGAGGGCCACAGCCTGTGGGCACTGCAGCCCCATCCCACCCTGGATCCCGTGCCCCAGGGCTCCCTGGACCTTCAGGGTCTCCATCCAGCGCTGGTGCCGCTGCTGGTAGTAGACAACGGAGCGGTAATGGCTGGCGGGGCTGTCCCCCGCGCCCGCGTGGATCACGTTCTGTTGGGAAGGGATGCCTTGGGGTCAGCCCAAATGAGCTCACAGGGAGGGACGATTCCCATCCCCTGCCAACCTGGAGCAGCCCTTGGGGCGGTCTGTCCACACTTCCTGGCACAGGTGTCCCTTTACCATAACCCAGCTGGCAGCGGAACATCCTTCCAGCTGTCCCTCCCTTGCCAGGTGAGAGGGGCAGCAAAAGACATTCATGTTCCTATCCGTGTCCCCTCCACGTCTGCCAGGCCTAGAGCCACCTGAGGGGAAAAGTGACCCCCTGGGCATGCCAGAGCTTGGCCTCTGTCACCCAGTGGGGAGGGCACTATTGGGGATGGAGATGGAGGTGGGTGCTTTGGCCCCCAATCGATTCAACTGGGCCCACAGCAATTCCAGCCCTTTCCTTAGGGGTCAGGTGAGAACTGGTGTGAGAACACCTGGCGAGAGGCAAGAGCCAGCCTGGAGTGGGGCACAACCTGGGTCTGACACTGGCTGCCCTTCTGCCAGCCCCCAGCTCCTTCCCCTCTTGCCTCTCCGGGGATGGAGAACTGGGACACCTGATGCCTGGGGGCACTGGGAGGGGGGTCAGGGGCTTTGGTTGTCCCCAAGGGAGGATGATTTTCTTCTATCCCTTCACAGCACTTTCCCAGATCCTGATTCTATTCCTATGTCTCTATTCTGGGCAGCTCCAGGGTCTCCTCAAGCTGATTATGCTAATGGAGCTGCTGGTCCTGCCTGGGTGGGCTGACATGGGAGACAGTCATGGCTCTGTGGCTGCCCCACACCTGTCATACCTGCACCACATTTCCTGCCTCATCACAGACGCACACGGTCACCTCCACATTCTTCTGTGTCTTCTTGTTCCCCTTGTCGAACTCACCCTGCACCAGTGTCAGGTAGACGTCGTTCCTGACATCCCCTGGGGGGACAGTCCCATCAGCCAGGTCCTGACCCCACGCCAGGACCCCCAGGAACCCCAGAGGGTGGTCCCTCACCCCCCTGCTTGCCTGGCATGATGACCTCTGGGTAGCCCAGCTTGCGAGCCACCACCGTGCTGCGATCCACCAGATGTGGGTGGTCCTTCCGCACCTGGCTCAGGTCTCCCCACAGCATCTTCAGGGACACCCAGAGCCCTGTGGGGACCACAGTGGTTTCTCAAGGGGTGACAACAAGAGCTGGGGGGCCCAGGGCCAGACAGGAACCACAGTGAGCCCCCAGCCCTGCAGGAAATGGCCTGAGGGCTGACCCACGTGCAGGCAGGTGGGTCACTGAGCACAAGCAGCAGCTGCAGGGACAGGTGGATGGCCCGGGGAGGGGTCTCACCCTGTTCTCCACCACAGTGCACAGTGGGCAAAGGGTACACAGAGTCTTTACCTTGTCCCTTGTGGTTGATGTCCTTCCCCTCCACTGCCTTCCGAATCATGTTGTGAAGGAAATCACTGTCACCAGCCACCCTGGGAGAGCCATATTTACAGGAAAAGCATTTTCTCTTTGATCCTCGTACCTCCCATCCCCTTGCAGCCAGCATTCCCATGCCAGCCAGGCCCTGGAGTGCTGCCCCACTGCCCGCTGCCCCCCGACCACTGGGCTCACAGGTGGACAGGGATGAAGTGCTGCTTGTCCTCATCACTGTCACATGTCCCCTTGGTGATGTCGGTGATGTCCATCACTGCAGTGAGACAGAGGAGGCACTGAGGGGTGGCTGCAGGGGGACCAGCACCCCCAGTTCCTTGCCAGACCCTGTTCCCATGCCAAATCCCCTCAGGACCAGCACCCAGGAGAGCTTTGTCCTGTCCTGCAGCTGCAGCATCACCTCTGCCCCCAACAGTGACCCTGCTGTGCCCCACAGGGAGCTCCTCCTGCCCCACTGAGACCCCTTTGGCACCCTATGCCAGTAGCAGCAAGCTGCATGAGGGTCTGGGCAGGGTCAAGCCCACCGAGCTCCATGATGGACATGTGTGCTGATGACATGGCTGGGACCTGCCATCCCGGCACAGCTCATCCATGGGAAATGCCCCGGGGGTCTGAGCAGCACTGACATCACTTCCAGCACAGGGCAGAGTCAGAGTCGGTCTCACACCAGTGCCCAGTGACCCCACCTGTGGCCTCTGGGGATGGTGTGGCCACCAACCAGTCACTGTAGGTGACCTCAGAGCTCTGGGACAGACCTTGGCCAAAATAAGCCATATTCAGAGCCTCTCCATTGCCCACAGATGGGGACTGGGGCAGGACAGAGCACTAGCCTGCCCAAAGTGGTGGTGCCTGCTGCTGCCATGTTCGTAATTTCCCTGGTGATGTCCCTGACTGCAGGCCTGGCATGCCCTGAGCCAGGTGTCATCAGTCACCTTCCAACTAGCCAGTCCATGGGGATCGATGCCCAGAGCAGGATGATGGGGGAAGGCAGAGGCAGGGGGGCTCCCCAGGGCTGCTCTGGGCACACGGTGTGTTGGGGTCTGCGTGCAGGGACAGGGGACAGCGGGAGCAGCCCGGGGCCATCACAGAGCCTGGCAGCCAAGTGGCATTGCCAGGAGAGTGTAGCAGGTGGAGTCCACCCCCACCTGAGATGCCGAAGGGCCGGCGCAGCCCCGTGCTGAGCTTGCGGCTGTGGGAGTCCCGCAGGTCCATCCGTCCCACCCGGATGATCTGGCACACCAGGAGGAGCCGCTCCCGCTTCAGGTCCGTGCTGCCCAGGTCCTGGGGGATGGGGGCTGTGTGACCCACAGGGGCATGTGCCGGTGCCAGAACCAGCTGATCGTGGGGCGCCCAGGGCTGCGCAGGGTGAACCAGTGGGCACAGAACCACCGCAGGTCCCTGCTCCCAGTGCCTCAGCTTGTCCCCCTGCACTGTGTCCCGTGGAGGGGCTTGGCTGGCAGGAACACGGCCCCACTGCCCCAAGGGCTTTTGTACACCCCAGGAGCCCCAAAGCCAATGGTCCCACAGGGCATCCCGGGCCAGGCAGCCCAGCACAAGAGGGGCAACCTGGCATGGTGTGGGAATAGTTGGGTGGCCACACAGCCCATTTCCAGGCACCCCGGGGTGCTGTCCCTGTGCCAGAACCTTCTGGCAGTGCTGAGGGGCAGAGACAGGGACATGCCACAGCACGTGAGGGCAAAGGGGGACACCAGCAGCGAGCAGAGCAGGGGCGGGGGGGCGGCAGCGGAGCTGAAGCACTGGTGCTGCTCATTAGCATTGATTTTCCCGACTCCTTTGCATAGGGATGGCTCACTCTGTCCCTGGCTCAGCAGAGCTGCAGCCAAAGCGCTGAGTCAGCAAGGGCAAGGGAGGGGGATGCAGCACCCTGAGACCCCCAGCATCCACACCGGGAGGGGACCCCAAGGAGCAGCGCCACATCCCAGTGCCAGGCCTGAGTCTGCATAGGGGCTGGGGGTCCTCAAGCAGCAGGAGTGGGGGAGTTCAGCTGCTCGCTGGACATTTGGATTCTGTGCATGGTGCTGGGGCGTCTGACATCCTGTCAATGAAGGCAGCTCTTCAGGAGGGGGCAGTGGGCAGCAGCAGTGCAGCTCCTGGGGGTCTGTGCTCACCGTGAACACAACCCTGAGGTTGTTGAGCAGCTCGATGTCCTGAGGGACCCCAGTGCTGGCCCAGCGGATCACGTAGTTCTCACTGCAGGGCAGGTGAATGGTGAGGAGCCGGCAGTGAGGTGGGCACTGAGACAGCAGAGCCCCTGCCAGCCCCCACTGCACAGACCCCTCATCCCACCAATGTCCCCAGTCATGGCACAGAGACTGACCCAGCCTGGCAGTCCCCAGCAGTGGGGGGCTGCTGCCCACCACTCACCTCACTGGTGCCTCGCATGAGGCCAGGCTGCCCCAGTGGGCACCAGTGGGCAGGACAAACCATGGGACTTTCCATGGGACATGCCTGCATGCCTGGCATGCCACAACAAGGAGAAGCCCTTTGGGAAGGAACGTGCCCCTTCCCACCATGACACACACTGGGTCCTGCTCAGCTGAGCAGGATGGGCAGCCCAGGGTGGTCAAGGAGGCACAAAGCAGGGGACACCACAGGCAACAGTAGGACGGGTACTTGGCACAGCAGGGACAGGGGTCTGTCCTGCACCCCAGGACCCCACCTGATCATGCGCTGCTCGCTGGGGTCATACAGTGCCATGAAGAGCTGGGCCTCCTCCCCGATGTGGCAGACGAAGTTGCGCACACACAGGTAGAGGCTGTGGGAGGGTGAGGCTGCCCCATGGGTGCTGTGACCTGGTGTTCTTGGCTGTGGGCTCTGGAGGGCATGAGGCAGCTCAGCCCCATGGCTTGGACCCATGGCTGAGCCACTGCCGTGGGGGACAGCAGACTTTGGGCACAGTGGGTACAGGGTGTGGGGCCAGTGCTGGCCTCACCATCTCCTCCTGGATGTGCTGGGTGAGGGTCTGCGCTGCTCTCCTGTGTGCCTGGAAGAGGCTGATGACACTGGTCCTGTCGGGGTCCAGGATGTTCTCATCTTCATCCCGCACCACCAGGTCCAGCGCGAGGATCCTGCCAAGGCCGGGATGGAGTGAGGCATGACCCTGGGGGGACACGGGTCTGTGCGTCCCACCAGGACCCACTTGCCCTCACACAGGGCCCAAGGGAGCAGGACAGATTCAACTGGGCAAGGGGACAGCGCCAGGGACACTCCTGCCCCGGCTGTGGCTCATCAGCCCTTGGCCAGGTGGCTTGTGCACCTGCAGGAACGCTCACTGTCCCCAGCCACCACGGGACAGCCAGCCAGGATGATGGGGACACAGGAACAGCCAGCCAGGAAAGCAGGGACACAGGCTGCTGCAGGGACACGCAGCTGGGATGATGGGAATGCAGGGACAGCCAAATGGGATAGGGATGACAGGGAGAGAGGAACAGCTAGCCAGGGACACAAGAGGGAACACCCCGGGTACCGCACAGCATGTGCCCAGGGCAGATTCAGGGTCCCTGTGCCCCATCTCCACACTCACTTGTTGCCATAGTCCATCTTGCTGGTCACCTCCTTCCTGAGCCGCAGAAACTGGTCCTTGGGCAGTGTCCCCGAGAGCAGCTGAGAGCGCTGCTCCATCAGCTCCTGCATCATCCGCTTCACCTGCCCGTACCGCTCCATCTGCCCAGCCTGTGGCAGCACCGCAGGGTCACCATGTGTCCCACTGCCCCCTGGCTCCCCTGGCCCCCCAGAGCCCCAGCCCTCACCACATAGAGCTGCTTCCAGATGGTGGCCCACTCCCGCAGCGTGGTGGTGATCTCCTGCACCATTGGCATCTCGGCAGGCACCACAGTCTCCTCCACCCTAGGGGAGGCACAGGGACCCCTGGAGACCTGAGCCACCACAGGCAGGGATGGAGCCCACAACTCCTGTCCATGCCCCGTACCTACCCCCGGTGCTCCACCACGGCGCCCTTCAGCTGGATCAGCGAGGCCGGGAAGATGCCCTGGGGAAGGCAGAGCAGTTGGCACAGCTAGGCTGAGAGACATCCATCCAGGGGAGCATGGCTGGGGGCTCCAGCTGGCTGTGCCCACTGCAGCCTCCCAACCCCGACCCCCCAGCAGGAACAGGGCAAGATGCTGGCCATGCCCACCCTATCCCCCTAGATTGCCAGTGGGGACAGGACAAGCCACCAGCCGTGCCTCCCGTGCCAGCCTCCCCCAGCACACTCTCACCTACCTGGGCAGCCCTGTTCCGGAGTGAGTACCCGCGGTACCAGCCTGTGAGGGGAGGGAGGGGGATGCCATCAGCCAGGCTGGGAGTCCCAGGTCCCACCACAGGGCCAGGGAAGAGAGCAGGAAGCTCCCATGCTAGGATGAGTCTGAGGGTCCCCCTTACCCTCAGAGGCCTGCAGGATGTGCACTGTTTCCCCAATTTGCAGTGGGAGGTGATGCTCGTTGGTGCTCGGGAAGTTCCACACGGCTGCAGGGACAGGGGCCGAGAGCTGGGAGTTAGGATCCCTGCCCAGAGCCTTTCACCAGCACGGCCCCTGGTCCCTGTGCACCTGCACCCCACAGCAAGCCCCCCAGGGAGGGCAGAGCACCCCAACAGGTACCACTCAGCCCCAAGAGATGGGGCAGAGCCCTAATACCACAAACAGTGTGAGATCCTGAGCATCCCAACCCCGCACCCCAAGAGAGCTGTGGCATGACCCACATGGGGCCAGGCACAAGAGGAGCCTCCAGTCCCCTCCTCCAGCACTCAGGGGTCCCCTATGGGACCCCTCTGCCTGCCACCCACACCCTGGGTGCCAGCGGTGCTGCTCCTGGCACAAGTCGTGCAGGGAGCCAAGTGCCAGTCCTTGCCCAAGGCTGGTGGCCCAGGGACAGGTCAGTGCCTGGCCAGCAGAGCTGGTGGCTGGGGAGGGAGGTGGTGGGGACAGGACCTCACCGGTGGCCAACCATTTCCTGCCCCAGACGGACTGCGGTTGTCCCTCTTGCTATTTCTGGCCCCAGGGACGGGGACAGCTTTGGTGCAGGCAGCCCTGGCTGGCTCCCAGACTGGAGGACAGTCCCCTGCACCCGGGAGTCCCACGGGACCCCTGTCTCCACCCTGCCCTCCCCATGAGGATCGTGATCCAGCCGGGATGAGCAGCAGCTCAGCCCTTACTCAGGTGCTGCCCAGGAGCCTGTGGGGCTCAGCCCTCGTCCCAGCACTGCCAGCGCTGTGCAGGGAGGGTGCAGGAAACAACCCCCAACAGAAACGGGAAGAGGCACAGAGCTGCCAGGGCCAGCACAGGCTAGGGGTGCTGCAGGGAACGGGGGTGCCCAGGGGTGGTGCAGGGCATGGGGAGCCCAAGTTGCGGGTGCTGCAGGGGACGGGGAAGCTCAGGGCTTTGCCATCACAGACACTGAGGTGAGAACAAAGCTCCAGCTGGGACTTGGGGCAAATTATAGGGCTCCCACAGAGCCTCAGCACCCCAGCTCAGCCCAAACCCACAGCTTGGCGGGGAGAGCTGCACCCTGTGCCAAGCCCCCACCACAGTGCTGTGCCCCGGTGCTCCCCATCCCCACCAGCACCAGTCTCTGGGCATGTGGGTCCTGCTGACACCTGCCCTGCTCAGCCCTATCCCCCGGGCCACCCATCACCAGCCCTCCAGCCCCCGTCAATCCCCCTGTTCATTCCTGCACCAGCCCACCCAGTGCCAGCACCCCTGGGACCCGGCCCCCTCCCCACATCATCTTCACACTGGCACCAGCACAGCACCACCAGTGCCACTACCCAGCCACCATCACCTGCCACAGCTGCAGGACCACCGCAGCTGGGTGGGGGGGACTGTTGCCATCACCCCACCCTGAGCACCCTGTCCAGCCAGCCCTGCATCCCACTGGCGAGCAGGAACCCCCACAGGGCTCAGCGCTGCCACTCACCCACGCCATACTTCTCCTTCTTGGTGGGCAGCCAGGGTGCCATGGCCACCGTGCCAGGGGACCAGAGCTGTGCCGGGGGACCAGGGTACTGCAGGGCCACTGCTGGTTCCTCCTGCTGCGCTCCCCACGTCACGTGTACCCCCGCCTTGTGAAACCTCCACTTCCTCACTGTGCAGCCGGGTATGGGGGGTCCCCCCCCCCCCCCACCCTGTGCTCCACCATGTGCCACCACACCCAAAGGCTTGGGCTGGGGGGCTCACCGAGCCTACTGCTGGTGTGGGTGCAGTAGCACCATGACCCCTTCGGCTGAGCCCCACTGCTGGAGCCCCCAGCCAGCAGGACACCGGGGCATGGAATGAACACAGCCCCAGCCATGCCACAGCACGAGGAGCCACACGAAGCCATGTGCCTCTGCCAGCAGTGATGTGCCAAACTGGCACCACCAGCACAAAGCCTCTGCCACCGTGGCCTGGTCTGGCTTGTCCCCATCTCCATCTCTCAGTGCCCCAAGCCCAGCAGCGCCGGTGCTGGTGTGGTGTATGTATGTATGTATGTATGTACAGCCCTGGCTCCGGCTGTGCCCAGCCCTCCACCGCGGCAGCTCCGGGACAATGTGCAGAGCAGCGGCTCAGCACCAGCCACTTTCCTCCTCCCGTGGCCGCAGCCAGCTGTCCAGCACCTCTGGCTCTGCAGGACGGGGGCTCGGCCAGGCCAGTACCCCCAGCATGGCAGCACTGCCCTGGGACCCCCTGGCCCCGAGTCCTGTCTCCCCTGCATTGCTGCTCCCACAGGCTGGACGCCCTCTCCATCGGCCCCTCGGAGCCAGCATCCAGCTGTTCCCTGCGCCCCCCATCAGGTCCCCAGTCCCCCCATCAGTCCGAGCCTGCTCTGGAGTCACCCCTGCCTGCAGTTCCCCCCACCCCAGGGGTCGCCCCTCGCCACAGCACAGAGGCCCCTGGGCCAAGGTGCTTTCTGGGCCACCAGCCCTGCCACACCGGCCCGAGGGAGAGCTGGGGGCATGGGGGCATGGTACGGGCATGGCACGGGCATGGTACGGGCACCGGCATGGCACAGTACGGGCATGGTATGGGCACTGGCATGGTATGGTACAGGCACCGGCATGGCACAGTACGGGCATGGTACAGGCACCGGCATGGTATGGTACAGGCACCGGCATGGCACAGTACGGGCATGGTACAGGCACCGGCATGGTNGAGGGGCGGGGCCTCGCGGGCCGGGCACCTCCCCCTGCCGGTCCCCCCGGGAGCCGCGTACCGGGGGGGTGCCCGGCGCCGGTACGGCATGCCCCGGTACGGGATGCCCCGCGCCACCAGCGGCATGTCCAGTTACCGGGATGCCCGGTCCCGGTACGGGCCGCGGCCGGGGCTCGGGAGCCCGGGAGGGTCCCGGTTGGGGTCCCGGGGGGGG
>VXBX01003024.1:0-38601 GCA_013400415.1 Scytalopus superciliaris
TATCCAACCCATCACACCATTTAGCACTTACAAATCCTTGGATAGCTCTTCATAAAACATCTAGTTGAAAGGTCCAATTTACAATTTCTTTCTTGTCAGTAGCATCAAAAGACTAAGTGACAGGTTGTGGAAGGGAATTAGTTGATAGCTTACATTGGTGAACTACAGTGGATGAAGAACACTCAGAATTTCCCATATTTATAAATTCTGACTTTAAATGTACACAAGATGTAATATTTGGATCCACATTTCAAATAACATTTGAACAAACTCTGTATCTAAGTGTCAGATCTAGTAGTTATAATATTTTGTATTTGTAAAATCCATATGTGGGTATAATTTGGACTTACTGTATCTACTGTCACTGTCATGTAGGAGGTCTAGACAGGGATTGGAATTTTATTGTCCTAAATGTTATACAAGCCAAAAAGGTGTCACACTGGGATAGTTAACTTTTCCCATAAAATACTCTTACGGCTTTTAGCAACTTGAATTGTTGAAAGCTTGATATAGAAACCAATAACCATTAAACTTAATGAGAGTCTATCTTATAGAGAAGTGTTTCAACCTCAGTGTTAATCTCTACATCTCCAAGTAAATGTAATCTTAAAATTTTCAGTGTCCTTGATCATGTAACTTGATATTCACTCAGATTCCCATTTGAATAGCTTGGTCAATACTCA
Organism: Scytalopus superciliaris; assembly: GCA_013400415.1. Classification (NCBI taxonomy): domain Eukaryota; kingdom Metazoa; phylum Chordata; class Aves; order Passeriformes; family Rhinocryptidae; genus Scytalopus; species Scytalopus superciliaris. The sequence continues at coordinate 684 of VXBX01003024.1, forward strand.
TACAAATACAAAGATGAAGGAAACGTCAGCAGTGCAGACAATTCATCACCAGTAAGATTTATAGGGAATACAGTAGCCTCTGAAAAGCTTCCAGCATGCAACTTGCAATACTAGCATGCATCTCCATTATTGTTGGAGTTCATGTTTCTTATTCTAAGTTTCTCTTGTTATTTGACACTAGTAATATTTTCCTGCTGTGAAATACCATAAAATACCAAATGATTTATTTTTACTATAGTCCTAGAGATGGAAATTTGTTTTGTGGGAAAAGACTTTTAGGACACTTTTTTTGCTGTTGTTCGTAGACTGCAGGAATTCAACCTTCTTACTCTCTGGTGATGATGTAGAAAAATAACAAATATTTTAACACAAGAAATAACACTATACACAAGTGCTGGTAAAAGACACATGATGGGAAGTGTTAGAAATACAATGACAAAAACAATTCACCAGATATACAGAGCATTGCTTGAACTCTGACTGTGTTCCAGAAGGTGCACACCAAAGCATTCAGGTGGTATCTGAGCCTAGCATGAAACACAAATCAGAAATGCAATCAGCAGTGATGCTTATTACATGCACACAAAATAGCTGAAGCACTTCTCTTTGTTCAGTGATCTCCTCAGGCAGTGGGAATTAAAACCACCTTTCCAATTTCTCTGAAAAACTGTTGGAAAGAAGGGACAAGGGAAATACCTTTCCTCTTTCCATAAGTTGATTAGTATGCAGCCCAGAATGCAATTCTTGGGGCCAGAGGAAAAGAAATTAGGACACTGATTGTTTTGCATCATGGTCATTTCACTTCCCTCATCACTGGAAAGAGTTTTGACAGGAAAAATAAGTGGAATATGAAGATTTTCCCAAGCCAAAATGCATATTTTACTTCTTAAATATTTACATTTTCAATGCTTCTGAACACTAAAAAGCAGCAATTTGAAGTTATTTCTGAAAGTTCCCAATCTGTCTTTATCCATCTATATTTTTCCAACCAAGTTACAATGGTTTCTACAAATAAATGAGTATATTTGCAATCTGACTATTAGTAATTTGACTGTCTGGCTATTAATTAGATTTACATTTAGAGTATAATGATTTTGAAATGTTTTCCCAGAGAGGGTGTTATGGCAAGACCTGCAATATATATATATATAATTGTTAGGTTTATTAAAGAAATCAAAGGAGACCACATCTTTTAACCTTCTCTTGATCCCAGCAGTAATATAAGTGTTAGTTAACTGGATAAGTATATCTGCCATTTCTTTTAGGGATCAAGATCCTGCCAAACACTGTAATGCTTCATAATAATGTGTCACAAGCCAGGACGAGAACAGCATTAGCACAACTAGGAAAGCAGTTGGAGGTAACCTACTATGTTTCTGTTGCTATGTTTCTCATCTCCTATGTTATTTGAAAATCTCCTTATGGAACAGGAAAATTTTTTGTTCTTGAAAGTAGTTGAAATCTTTTTAGAAAGTCATTGGGTTTTGTTTTTTCTTTTTTATGCAGAGTGGGATTAACTTTTCATTAAAAGTAAATATTAAGAAATATAAATCTACAATCTAAGTTATTTTTGTGATGTGTCAAGACTGAAAGCCATTTTCAGACAGATGTCTGACATGTATTGCCCATTTAAATGGGGCACATTCCATTTATTTTTCAGTCATTACTGTCAGTGACACTGGCTACCACATGCTTCTCCATACTTAGTATCCATCTACCAACAGTTTTTCGTAATAACGGACTCAACACAGCAAAAAGTGTGTGCCAAACTGTACGGAGTAAAGAGTCATTTACTGACAGTAATGATGTAACCCAAGCCCTGTGTGTATACTGATTTAAAAGGTGCTAAGACTAATAAAATAAAACAAAGGAAAAAATTAATACAGAATGGAAATGAGTACCTAGAGATTCCATAGATCTGTGCACAAGTATCACCACACCTAAGAGGACAAGATAACAGCCTTTGGCAGTGAACTGACAGCTACTTTTCATATTTTTTTAAAAGATAATATAATTTACTTTCTATTCATCGCCTTTAGCATTTAAACTGTCTAAAACTGTATTCAGAGAATCACAGAATCATAAAAGATGCTGAGTTGGAAGGAACCCACAGGGGTCATTGAGTCTAACTCCTGGCCCTATAGAGGACCATCCCCAAGAGTCATACCATGCGCCTGAGAGCGTTGTCCAAATGCTTCTTGAACTCTGTCAAGCTTGGTGCTGTGACCACTTCCCTGGGGAGCCTGTTCTAGTGCCCAACAACCCTTTAGTTGAAAAACTTTTTCCTGAGATCTAACCTGAACCTCCCCTGACAGAGCTTTGTGCCATTTTCTCAAGTCCTGTCACAGATCATGAGAGTGAAGAGATCAGTACTTGCCCCTCATCTTCCCTTCCTGAAGATGTTGAAGACCACAGTGAAGTCTCCCCACTCCTCATATGGCTTCCCCTCAAGACCCTTCACCATCTCTGTTGCCTTCCTTTGGATGCTCTTCAATAGCTTGTCTTTTTTATATTGTCGTGTCCCAGACTGCACACAACATTCAAGGTGAGGCCACCCCAGTGTGGAGCAGGGTGGGATAGTCACCTCCCTTGACTGGCTGATGATGCTGTGCCTGATGCCCTCCTGGCTGCCAGGGCACTGCTGACTCATATTCATCTTGCCATTGACCAGAACACCTAGGTCCCTTTCCATAGTATTTCTTCCCAGCCTTTAATTCCCTAGTCTATACACACAACCAGGGTTGCCCTGTCCCAGGTGCAGAATCCGACACTGGTCCTTGTTGAACTTTATATGGTTGTTGATTGACAACTGTATTGTAAAGACCTTTTTATTTAACGCAGAAGGAAATAGTGAGTGATGCCCAGTCTGAATATTCATATGACTCATTAGTGTCAATCTCCCTCAATTATGAGTTTAATTTGGTTTGTCTATAACTTGACTTTAAAGCCACACATTTCTGAAAATTCTGTTTAAAATTATCAAGCCTAACTTATTTTTTCTGAGGCTATACAGAAAGAGATGGATTCAAAGATAAAATATCTGATCTTTATGAGCTGTATAATGTACACTGTAAAAATAAATATATCTTGCTACATTTCAACACTAAGTTTTTTTGAAATGTATTTCAAGAGGTTTTCTGTTTATCCTAGCCTTTCTGCTTCAGCTTCTTCAGATCTATTGCTGCTTTTAAGTCTACAGAACTGATTAGAAAGAATGATAAAAAAATGCAAACTTATGTGAACTACTCCTCTGGAAAATACCAAGTACTTGAAGATAACCTCCAGCCCTCTACATGACTCTGAAAACATGAACAGTAGAGAAAGCTAAGAGCTTACTGGTATCTGACCACAGCCAGGTATTCCCTAGTCAAAGGGGAGTCTGGAGAACAAACTGAAATTTTATTATCTGGACAGCAGTAATCATTTAGCAAATAGCAGCATTTGATTTCTAAAGTAACCTGGGATTCAGAGACATTTTCTATATGTCTGGCACTGTTCAAGTACATTTTCCTAACCTTACTGTATCCACTGTTTTAAGCTTCTCCCCTCTGGGGACAGAGTTTGGCACTTGTAAGTGAACCACTGACTTCACAGTTGCATCAAGCTGTAATTTAGGATTTGATGTAAAAAAGGAATGATTTTGCATGAGTCTTTATTTTGTTAAGCACCATAATGGTTAAAATTATGATCTGGTTGCACTCTCAATAAAATCAATTTTATCATAGGTTCTAGAATTAAGAAATCAAAAATCTGTCTAGAGAGAACAAGGGCATTTGGGAGGAATAAGTAGGACAAAAAAACCAAAAAACCAACAGTGCAGAAATAGTGTCAAATAAAAGCCAAACTTGGAATGCAGTAACAAGTATTAATTTAACAAATTAAATTTACTACATACTTGGTGAAAATATTTTCCTTGGTTTATTCCTTAGTTTATTTCCTAATGACTTAATAGGCATTACCACAAAAATATTGTACAATATGTCTTGCATGTCTGTGTAAATATGTAGCTGAATACAGAGTTAGGGTTATGTAAAGTTGTGGGGTAAGTGTAGTACCAATACACGTGATATTATTCTTGTGTTATATACTTACCTGTGGTAAACAAAAAAACATTGGCAATCATAAGGAAAGCCTAATACTTACAGAGACGAACAAAAGGGACTGGTGTGTACATCCAAGTTGAGAAAGTAAAACTAGATGGAGAAGTTAAAATTTGTTGGTGTTATGAAAAGGAAACAACAGTGCAAGGCTGGTCAAATGTGATACAACTGTGTTATTCTAATAATATGCCAGGAACCAGCTCTCTGAACTATGATAAATGGAATATAATGTAGACTAAGTAGAATGCAAATAGTCCTTAACTGGACAAGAATTACCGTAATACTAAAAATTTATTCTGCTAAGGCTTGTAGATACTAGAAGAAATTCAAAAAGATGGCTGTAAAAACACAGGAAAGAAATAACGAACATAAAAGTAGAGAAGCTTTAGTTATTTGTGCCATCCCACACTGAAGGATAACAATTACTGGGGGGGGGAAGAGGATATCCTCTGAATAAAAGAGAGGAGAAGCAAAAAATTGGCAGTGAAAAAAGAATCGCATACTCTTGCATCCACTCAGAGATTTTCTTGGTAGCCTCAAAATAATAGTTGTAAAGGCAGTAGTGAAACTGAGTGGCACAGCACGAGAGATAGCCCAGAAGGGAAATGGGGGGAGCAATGTTGTTGCAGTGCCAAGCTCCCTTTGGCATGACTTCTCTGGCCCCAGTGTCTGGAGTTTGTAGGCGTTGTGACTCTCTGAACCCTAACCCTAACTCTAGTCCTTGGTTTTCTCACTAATGTTAATTGCTGCCCTTACCCAGTTTTCCATTATGTATTTTCAAAGTAAATAAAAAAATAATTTGATTTTTTAGATCAGATCCTGGCATTTTATGGTTTGGACTTCTTTATTTTTATATTTCCCTCATCTTTGCTTTTATTATTTGTATGTAAAAAATGAGAAAAGAGCTGTGAGCAAAATCATTCTAGGTTCGCAATCTGTATAACTCTTAGAAGAGATCCAGAAACCGGTAAGGCAGACACTGATATTGATTCAGATATATCTGCTATAAATAAACCTTTTCCCATGTTTTTTTTTTTCCGTCTCACACAGCTTTCTTGGGAATTTTGAAGTATTTGGACAAAGGTTCATATCTTTTCCTTGAAATCCAGAAGAATTAGGGGTACATAAAGTGAATCTCAAGACTGCGTGCAAGAGATTGTGAGAATTAAGAAAGAAAATCAGAAAAGCCCCAACAAAACACTGAAAAATCCTAATTATTCTACTGTCAAGGGAGATACTTGTTTTTTCCTGAACTCTTTACATCTTTGTTTTTTCAATCCTAGCATTCAAAGTAGCAAGGTGAATTTTTAAATACAACAAGGTATTTTTTTGCCAGTTGCTTAAAGATTTGATGCTATACCACACTCTAATGAAGATTAATGTGCACAAAATGCCATAGGGCAATTGAAATTGCAAGAAGAATATAATTTGTTCTATCAATCATCGGTTTATCTGAGTAAATATGTGTGACATGTCATGTAGATCTTGAACTTTGTCACATGCTTTAATACAGTTGTTCATTCTTTGAACTAATCAGTAGTCATATTTTACTTACTTCTTGTTGATGCCAGCAACTGATGTTAAAAATTATTTCCAAGTATTTGAACCACTTGTCTGGAAGTTCCTTTAATCTACAATTGTTTGATTCAGATACTTCTTACAGCTTTATATCAGTGACATCACCATTCAGGTACTCTTGCAAACATCTCTTGAATATCCTGGTTCTATATGTCCCAAAAGTGAGAAACTGTCAGAAATCAACTCTATAAAATAATTTCAAAGTAGTAGTGATTATTTATATAAACTTCAAAATATGAATTCAGGAATAAACATAGAAAGTTTTATGCATCATTTTTGTTACCATTTTAGATGTCAGCTTTTGAATGGAAATAGGGTAGAGTACATACATGTTGCCAACAGTCTATCACTACAGTCATTTCGTCAGCTAGCATGGAGGACAAAGGCTGTTAAAAAAATGGCTTTAAAATCAATCCAGAAAGTCAGGGAGATACCGTTTTCTTAATATGAGTCTACATATCCTTCCAGGATTCGTTTTCAACTACCTGGGGCCTCACTAGATGGTATTATTCATTGTATTATTTCACCATTAGTATAGTTGTTTGTTTCTCAGTATAAACCCTACATTTGTGAAATATTTTAAAACAACCTCAAGGAAGTTTAAAAGCGCCTTTTCTCTAATCCTGTGAATTGTTCTTTGGCCATTAAATGAGAGTGATGGCATTTAAATTCCAACATTTAGTTTCTAGCTATCTACTATATTTTCCTTTTTTTCTTTATTTTTTCCCTCTTTGCTATAGAGTAAAATTATAGCTAAACATGTGGATCCTAAGGCTGTCAACACAGTGATGAACTGCTTCTACAAAATGGGTGGGAAAGCTCCAGCTTTTTGAGATACAGCAGGTGAATTAAGGGGTTACAGAAAACCCTGGAGTACCTTTCCTGGTGGCTCCTGGACTTAATTTAGAATATCCAGAGGGGATGACTGTAAAGCAAATAATTTTAAAATTCTTGCCTTTATTCCTTTGTGTACGCTTTGCCAGGTTCCTAGAGCATTAATTGAACTTGGAATTCAGCTGTTTTTTACTAACCCCTTTTAAAAGCTGCAAATTGTCAAGTCATTTAGAAATATTTATTGATATGAGCATAGCAGCAGAACAATAAAACTGTAAAAGAATGCTATTGAAATGAATGACTGTGCAGATTTGAACAGTCTTGAATAAAAGCTACAGCCTGGTTGAGAAGGATTCAGAGCCAAAACTAGTCTCCTCCAATCACCCCAACACTTGGAGTAATAAAATCTCCTCCTGAGTTTGATCTGATAACTGTAAATGTTATGAAATCATCAAGTTAACAAAAAAAAAAAAAGTTACAGTTAAAAAAACCCCAAACCAACTAATATTTTAGGAGAAGGTCAGTAGATTTGTTTTCCAAAAGCATTCTAAAAGCATAATCCCTCAGTGTATTGCATTTCATATATTACTTGAGTTATTATTTCACAGGGGTTTGAGGAGTTTGATGTGTCCCTGTTGCAGACATGAATTATGGCTGTAACAGGTTTTGAGTGAGCATTCACTTGTTACTCTCTTTGCATTTGCCTTTATACAGCCAACAGCATATCTGAATATGACAGGGATATTGTTTCCTATTTTGTTTTCTCAACTGTGGAAGGACCAGTGAAGACTTATAGGAATAGTGCAAATATATGAACTCGCAGGTGATAACTTCACCTCCATCCTTATTGAGAGAAAGCACAGTTCAGCACTTAACCATATCCCCAAAATTACAAGTAACCCTTGATTTCATGTACACATAGCTGCCTATTTGAGGAAAAATCCTTCCAGTGTGAAAGGTTGAGTGTGGACAAAGGCTGTGATTCAGATGCCCTCAGTATAAAGGCTACTTTTAAAGCAAGATACTTTCTACCACTAAGTCATCTCAAGTTTCCCCCTTCTTTAATACTCATGTCTGTTGTCTCTTACGTATTTCATGTCCTTGGAGATGCTAGTCAAGTCACTCTTTTATTCCAACTCTAACTTGACAGAAAATCTTGTCACATTTTGGAAAAATCAGCATTCCTCACCCCAGCTTTTTCTGACTGTCTTCTAGTCTTTCCATACACCTCTCCAGCACACACGAATTGTAACTGCAGTTGTGGTTTGGTTTAGAGAATTTTAGAATTTTCTTAGGCTTGCAGTACATAAACATAAAGAATGGACATTTTCATGGACCATTCCACCCACAGCATCAGATCAAAAGTGATAGTAAGGTCAGATTTTGCTACAGGTCTTATCCCTGGAGTGTGGACCTAAATATACTGGAATTGCTGTGCATTGAATTCAGTGGTTCAGGTTGCTATCTTCATTATCCAATCCTCTTAGTCCTTCATGACTAATACAATTTTTTTGCTGCTGCTGGTGGTAATGTCAACATTAAAACTATCTCTCTAATGCCAGAAGTAAGGGAAGAAAGATGTCTATAAGTCTGCATTGATCTTTTAATTTTACATGCTGTGTGAACTGAGAGGTGGTCTGCATGTGCATGAATGTGTGCATATGGCCAGAGGAAAGAGGAAGAACTACTTCTGCCCAGGATGGTCATATGCAGGACAACTCCAATCTGGCAAATATCTCTCTACCTTAATATAGTTCTGATCCAATATATTTTGTCTAGTTTTGGAAGAATAGATCTAAGATGTGAGGTGAGGACTACTGCATGATCCATGACTGACTTAGGTCTTCAGGCGTCCATGATTTAAAAGGGTCTTCAGATGCAGAACTGTATTCAAATCCTCTCTGAGACCACCCATTACCAGACCAGCTGTCACTGAAGATTAATTATACTGTGGTCAGATTACAGCATTAACTTATTCAGACTCACTATATTTCCAAGGTTGCTTTAGTTCTTTTTAGCACAAACCACATATACATATTCAGTTGTGCTTCTATTATAGAAACTCTTTCTGTATCAATTTTCTTTGCTCAAATGTTAACTCAATAAACAGATTCTTTTACCTGAAAAAAAAAAAAAACATAAGAAAGAAAAAGAAAATAAGGATTTTAAAATAACTTGTGAGAAGTTTTAATGAAGTCAGCAAAAATATATTTGGAATTTATTGTTAGGTTATAGCTAAAACTTCGCATGTCATTTTCTTCTTTTCTTGATTTGTTTGTGGGTTTTTTGTGGGGGAAGGGGTTGGTTGTGCTTTTTTAGTTTTTTGGCTTTTTGGTTGTGGGGGTTTTTTGGGATTTTTTTTGGTGGTGGATCAGACAGACAATTAGTATGCGTTTAATTTATTATGCATGTAGATCTGTCATGAAATGTGTATGTGGGATTTGGAAGCCTACGGGCCATTCAGAGCAGCAAAAATTATGAATCTTCAACAAATCTTTGCTAGTAAATTAAACAGCACTGGGGGACAGTCCTAGGCATGGGGACATTGTTGAGCACTGAAACTCTCTTTTGCCTATATGTACATTTCTATGATATTTCTCAACCAGACTCCATCCAGCCCCAATAGGACTGTATTAGGAAATTTCAAGGCACTGTTCTCAAGTTAAACTGAGCCATGAACATAATATGAAGTTCACTGATTAGTTGGATAAGACTACCCTCTTGTAGAAAGTAAGAATATTTGTTGGTATGGACACAGTCTATTGGTCTCATTGCAATAGCTCAGTCCCAGACACATTTAATTTACAGGTGTATGTAGTCTCACATCTCTTCTCACTGCAATTCATTTGGAAAACTGCCTATATAGTTCCTACCCATCTACCAAATCAACAAATCCCCCTATGTAATTCTCCTCCAGTGTTTACATGAGCACCTATTTACTTTTTAGTTTGTAGATATCTCTCCCTCTCTTGTATATACATGTCCTTTTCCTCTCTTTATACTATTTCACACATTGACAGGCTTCCCGGATTCTTTTCTCGCCTTCTCTGTTTTACCCTATTTGCTGCTGTGAATAACTGCTTTTTCTGTGAGTAGAGCTGGGAAGGCACTTTGTTGTCAAAGTGCTTTCATCCCTTCACACATTGCTTCCTAATTGCCTATAATGTCACTGTTTTGAATTTCCTGTTCTGTACGGCTTTTTTTTTCACCTTTCCATGAACCTGTCATATGTGACATAGAATCTATCTACAGATGCAACTATGCCGGCGGCTGTGGCCGTGTGGGTAAAGCCGCCGCCCCTGGATCCGTGCTCCTTCTCGGAAGGACGCCGGTTCGAGTCCTGCGGGTCTCGCTCTGCCAACTTCGTCCGGGCTTGCCCCGGCCAAGGCTAGAGTGTCCCAGGGCTAAAGGGGGTGGGGCCAGTTCCGCGCACGCTGAGCTCCGCGTAATAAATCCATTCGCGCAGGCATAAAAAGCATCGTCGTTCGCGATGGCTAGCCACACACACACAGATGCAACTGTATGCTACAGGGGTACTTCCACTGTTTACAGCATGTCTGTATTTGAAGTGATACAGCACAGATTTGAGTGTAATGTTGCTATGCTTGAAATTTGGTTTTCTTTCCTGATGGAGTAGATGTGGTATACACCAGGGCACCCTCTAGAGCACCCTTCTTGCAATACAGACACAAGTTCATCAAACAACTAGTGCTCTCTGCACACACACATGGTGTGTGCACCTAGGACAGGCAACTCCAACCAGCTGGTAAGGTCATTGCAAGTATAGTTCTGAACTGTAAGTAATCACAGCAAATCAAACCTCAGTCCCTCTTCCTGTGCATTATACCTGTTTCTTATGTAGTCAATTCATAGGTATCAGCTCAGTAGCAGAAGTCAACTCAAAAGGTTTTGCATTCCAAGTAGAAATAGCAATTATAATATAAATTACAAATGAGTTAAAATGTATTTGAGCCTATGCACACACAGTTTTGTTTTATTATACATGGCATAACATGAGAAATAAAGAACTGAATTTTAGGAGCAAAGGTCCATTCTTACCTTGCTTCCAGCAGTGGAAGCCGAGGCAAACATTTGTGAATACCATAAAGATCTCTTTGTTCTAAGATCTCTTGACTTCCAAAGCTTTGTGACTTAGGGTCTTCCTGAATTAGAGACAGTATCTCGTATTTAGCAGCCTCTGACAGATTTTTGTCTCATAAAAGCTTTCAGTTTCTTTTCAGCTTGGGCTTCCAAAGCATTCTGTGGACAAAGCCTTTGCTGCCTACCCAAAGGTGACCAGGGATTCTTCTTTATACCTCCAGTCAAAGACAAAGACTCATGAACATATAGGCGGGAAGAACTGGTACCTGAAACCTCAGCTCAATGTTGCCGAGTGTTTATCTGTGTCATGGATTGACCCTAGCTGACAATTAAGCCCCAAACAACTGTTCACTCATTTGCCTCCTCTCTGTGGGATGGGGAGCGTATCAGGAGAGTAAAAGTGGGTTGAAATAGAGACAGTTTATTAGTGAAAACAAAAGCCACACACACAAGCAAAGTAAAACAAGAAATTAATTCTCCACTTCCCATGGGCAAGCAAGTGCTCGGCTGTCTCCAGGAAAACAGGGCTCTATCATATCTAACATGTCACAGTGACTCAGAAAGATAAACACCATGAGTCTAAACATTCCCCCTTCCTTCTTCCCCCACCTTGATATACTGGGCATGATGCCATATGGTATGGGATATCCCTGTGGTCATATGGGATTGGCTGTCCAGGATGTGCCCCCTCTCAACTCCCTTTGCTCCCCCCCATCCTTCTCACTGGTGGGGTGGGGTGAGGAACAGAAAAAACCTTGACTCTGTTTAATCACTGCCCAGCAACAGCTCAAATATCCCCAGATTATCAACACTGTTTCCGGCACAAATAAAAAAACATAGCTCCATATTAGCTACTGTGTAGAAAATTATTTCTATTCCAGCCAAAACCAGTACAGGATAATAGTTCAAGCCACTGTTTTAATAGTGGCCTCTTAACATTTCAACTAAGCCATTACCACAACTAGTGATTTCTTCAATTATGCCATACCTACAACTACCATAGGTATCTTTCTGGGGTGGAACATACCCAAGCCACATCTCAGTGTAATTGCACCATAGAGGTCTTCCATTCAAAAAACATTAATTTCCGTAACACTCTAACTGTAGTAAGCTTAAAAGGTTCACCATCATCTCTCCATTAGAAACAACTAACATTGAAGCATTCATGCACATAGTGGGTCATTACCCAGTGATAAAAACAGTCTCTGTTAGCACTCAGGATTCATGCATCATACAGATTGAATTATTTCTAAGCACTAAAGAGAACAAAGCTATGAAGCTTTGACCTGTTGATCAGTAAGGAACTTACATCTCCAGCAATGTGTGGCTCTTAATCAAAACTGTGGCTGCTCATTTATACCAAAATAAAAGGTCATTGATGCACTTTCAGAGAAAAGATTGACAACTTTCCGAAACGCCTTCATTCTCTCATCCTTAAAATCTTTTAATGAGCAAGAAATGTACAAGAGGAAGTTCTTCAGACTGAAAAATATAATAAGAACTTAAATGAAAGACAGCAGATATGAAACTGGAAATAAACCTTTCAGTCCTCTGGCTGACAAAGCTGACATGAACAGAAACTTTTGTATCCAGGTTCCCTTTAAGAGCAGTGACAGTCTGAACTCATCTGGAGACTCTACTAGAAGCTAAATTTTAATACAACAGACATCTCAATCATCTTTAGGTATAAACAAAAACCACTTAACATTTAAAGGAGTGCATCTCTGAACAAATGTTCTTGCCCTAAACAGTGTTAATCTGGTTCTGTATGAAACCACATTTTACTTTTCATGCTATCAGTAAATGTCTGAATAATGCCCACAGTATTTGTACACTCTTGACATAATGGCAGTATCTGTAAGATAAGATTTAAGCAAGCTCTGCAGCAATGTCAGCAATGAGTTTCAGATTTGTTCTATTAGGAAATTTGTAAAAAATAACCTGCCTTCATCTAAAGAAATGAACACATCATGAAGATCTTGTTCTTGTAGTTACTCAGTTTTACTGTGACAACTTTGTCAAACTAAGAGTTAAATGGAATTTTATTATTTGTGCAGTAAAATTTAAAAATGAATACTAGATCACTCGGTATAAGATCTAAACATGCAAAATATCACAATTAAAATTAGAGTATCATATTTTGGTCATACTGTATTGTATAAATCAGTATCAACAGGGAAGATTAAAAGTGATAGAAAGTTCTGGCCATATGCATACCACTACTGATACATGCAAAGTTTGTTTTAACAACAATAAACATGCAGGAGCATATGGCAGAGGATCATCTAAAATTCAATATTTAGATTTTTTGTCTTAAGAGAAATAAGAACATAGAAACACAGATTCTGAAAGAGTATAGATTTTATTGACTCTGGAGGGGTTGGGTTAAACCACAATAGTAACAAATTATTTAAAATAATAAAAAAAAGCTATAATGATGAAAAGGGAAAATAAGAAATACAATTAAAAAAGGACTAGAAATAGAATATAGGAAGCAGAAATAGGACTATCTAAAAGGAAAGTAATACAAATGCCACCCACTAACGCATGTAACATGAAAAACAGCCGAGGAATTGGAAGTCTCTGTGTGGATACAGGACCATGACCCATGAGCATGTTGGAATATGTCGCAGTACTGGAGTGCTACACTGGATGGATACAGGCTCTTTAAGAAAGAAAAGGTGAGAAGGCACTTTATGTGAGAAGGCAGCTGGAATGCATGGAGCTCTGCACAGGTGTAGTTTAATACTGGTGGGCAGCTCAGCCCTGCAGAGCTGCTCACTTATGCTTCCCTGATGGGATGGGGAAGAGAATCAGAAGGGCAAACTGTGAAAACTTTTATGTTCAGATAATGACAGTTTAATAGGCAATGCAACTGCCACATGCACAAGCAAAACAAAACAAGGAATTTATTCACCACTTCCCATTAGCAGTCAGGTGTTCAGCCATACCCAGAACAGGAACAAATCTGACATTCACAGGTCTAGGCCCATGTAATATCATCTGGAAGGGCAACACAGAAGGAAAAAAGTAGCTTATGAAATTTCTAAAGTGCACTGTCAACTACTTCCTGACATAGGTGATCGAGGAACCAACAAAGGGAAATGTTAAGTGCTGTATCTACAAAGGTATAACCTCAGGCATCAGAATATGCAGGGGGTAGACCTGCTGGCAAGTGGATCTTCAGAGGACCTTGGGGTCTTGGTGGCAAGCAAGCTGACCATGAGCCAGCAGTGCACCCTTGTGCAAAGAAGACCAACAGCATCCTGGGCTGCATTAGGAAGAGCACTGCCAGCAGGTCAAGGCACGTATCCTTCCTCTCTGCTCAGCACTGGTTTTGCTCAGCCTGGTACTCTTTCTCTTAAAATATTTTCCTCCAGAATTTTAAAGAAATGCAGTAGTTTCTTTATTTTCTTGGAAACTGTATGTAATTGTCTCTGGAGGTCAATATGAGTATTTTCTCTCAAGAGTAATATTTCCTCTCTCAACATGCTATGAAGGAAATTCATTAAGATCACAATGTTTGGAGACTTATAAGGGCAAAAAGGACCACACCAGCATGATTAGATAAACCCTGTTTTATACATATCTATATCCATTTTCTGCTAAGCAGGATGCAAGTTTTATTTTAATGAAGAGTCTTATTGTTTTCTACTCTAGAAGAAGCCCTGAAAAAAGGTCATGCAAGACATGGCAGCAGACTCACATCTTAAAGCAGGTATTACAAATACTGAATTTTGGCCTGATAAGCCATACTTCATCCAGACAAAATGCACCTTAAATAACCATTCTTGCTATTAGTGAATGTCAGTGAAAGTTGAATACAGCAGCTTCCAGAAGATCGGGCATGTAGCCTTATGAATTCACAGTATCTATTCTTAAGGAAGAAATGTAGTTTATTCTCTTGGGACCAGTATATTCAATTATAGGTCCTGTGAATTTTTTGTGGACAATTACTAGAATTGTGTTTCTGGTTTGAACTTTACAATAAGATATTTCATACAACTCATTAAAAATTCACTAGGATTTTTTTTTTGTTTTTTTTTCTTTTTCACTTGGTCATCTCACAGGAGCTTTCTCAGAAAGAACATATCAGTAAGTCAGAAATATAGAAAACTAAATCAATCATTTACTTTTCTAGATGTTTTAACTTTCCACATGTAAAACAAGATGTTCAGTTAAAAGGGGAGGAAATTTTTGGTCATATAAAATAAAGGCCAAGAATTGTTACATTGGAATCAGTCACAGGATCCTATGTAGCAAGACTAGTAGACTGTGCTCTGAGTTTTGGTCCCCTCATTGTTACTTTAGTAATTCTTTTTCCTCGCTGTGCCAACAAACTAGCCAGTTGTATTTGTAGATGTTTTCTTCATCATTTTGTTTTTGTTTCCTATTTCCAAACTTACCTCATGGCATTTAAAACAGAACAGTAATCAGGATGTAAAATCCATCTCATAAGGCCACTGCAATTTTTGTGAGTTATATGAATTCCAGATAGTTTAGATGCTAATAAATAAATAAATAAACAAATAATTTGTCAGTTGCTAATTTTGTACCATTTCTGAAAAAACACATATAGCACTCAGTTTGACTCCCTGCATGCAGTTCAGTTATTGCTGTGTACTATTCCATATTCCTCCAGTGCTTATATAACATGGGAATATAACTCATAGGAAGACCTGATGCACAAGTAATTAATACAATAAGGTGTTTTGCTTTCAATTTCTTCTTGTTATTAAATTGTGATATGACATCAATGTTTATTTTTTTTTACCTTATCAAAACTTGGCACAGATGGCTTCTCCTGAAAAGAAGATTTTGTCCCAAATTCATTTTAAGAATGGCACCAGTGCAGGAAGAAAAAAATATCATACAGAATAAAACAAGGTTTTAAAATTTGTGTTCATATTCAAATAATATGTTCTGAGAAATATGTTCAGTGTAAGTTTGTGTTCCATGGCTTCCTCATTGAAGAAAACAGAGACACCATATAAAAGGCTATCCTGTCATAGCCTGTATTTAAACCTGCAGATTGAATTGTTCTCTCACTGCTTCCTCTTGTCTACTTCTCAGGGAGTAAGTCCAGCTCTGAAGGAGAGAAGAGGCAATTTTCAAGACAGATTCCAGCCGTATTTGTGTAAAGCAGAAGAACAGGAAAAAGACCTACACTTTTTGCTTTTCGGGTTCATTAATAGAAAGGCAGTAAACACGAAGTGGAAATTTTGTATCATGCCTGATTCTTGAGCAGTGCAGGTATGTACCAGTGTCATGCAGACCCATTTTTGCAATACAAATGAGTTGCTAATATGATCTAATTCAATAGAGAAACAAAATCACTGAGACAGAACCTATGTGCACAATTCTTTATCCATTTTACTTAGTCCAATTTATCTCATAAATTTACTTCTAATAGCAAAAGGTGAAAACAGAGAGCTTTGATGTAGTCAAGAAAGCTCCATTCTTTGACCCCAATAATTCATGCAGAACTGAAGTCTGAGCTGCCATATATAAAGGGTTGGGGTTAGAGCTTAGTCTGTTTGGGAAAGGAATGGTCTGTAGGTACTTAATCTGATATGGACAACCCTCTCACACCTCTCATACCTGACAGTCCTTTATGGTAGATACTGAGATAATAGCATGACACAGGGTACCATTAAACTCTAATCCTGACATAAATCTGAGCTCACTATATTACAGCCAAACCCTCACACTCAAGGAAAAAAAAAAAAAAAGAAGTTCCTTTAAAATTGTCTTACCCTCTTGTATCAGATCACCTCCTAGTTCTCTATCATCGACTGCTTTAGCCTTAGTAAGACAGACTTATGTGATAATAAACAATCTGACAGTGTCTTAAATGACAATGTGTATTCATCCATCATCCTCTCTGTTTATTGCTGACATTCTGAGCATGTCTGCCACCATGCAAGCAATCCAGGTCTGTTAGTCTTATTTCATGCACTAATTTTCTGTAATACTTCACTATGTGGTACAGCTCTCTGTGGCAAAGCAGCAATAACTAGTCACATTAATCCCTTCTGATTATTCTCTGGGTATGTATTTATGATTGCTTCTTTCAACTGAAGGAAAAGGAAGGGCTTTCATTTAACATAGCTTAAATTACTTATAGATCAATCATGTCACCTAAATCTACCATCAAATAAATTGTTTACTTTACAATATCATTCTTTTCTGTACAAAGTTTGTTAAGGGTAGTTAGTCAAGCCAAAATAAGTAAAATATTAACAGAATGGGGAAGGCTACAATCCTTTATTTGTGCTTGAATGTGTATGAAGGGGTCATAAAGCAAAGCAAGGCTATCAATGTCTCATACAATCATTTGGCAGGAAATTCTGTGAGCTTAAAATATTGTCCTTGTGAATTACTTGTGGCATTTTTCAAAATGGTCCTTCTCGGTACACATTTTCAACACCTATCAATTGACCGCTACAAGGAAAGGCATTTTTTATTACTATACTCATCCAAGAAAAGAGGAAAAAAAATTAGTGACAGACCTTGGAAGAAATAGAAAGGAGCAATAACTTGTGTCAGTCCATTTGAGAGCAGATGAATAAAAAGACAGTAAAATCAAGCTGGTAATATTGCCCAACTAATACATTATGCCAACCACAACTTTATACAGTATTAGTTAATGTAGCTTTCACATGGCTTCTGGGAGGTTTAGTGTTCCCATTTTCCTTTCTGCCTTAGATGATGAATCAGAGATCTCTTCCAAGTCTCACTATCTTATCATATCATATCATATCATATAATTTACTATGGTAAATTTTGGTGCAGATTTTTCCTTTAGCTGTGAATCTAAATTCTTAACTAATAGCATTTTTAGGCTGTTATATTTTCTACATAATATTGCTGACTGAATAGATGCAGAATATCAGGCTCCTCTTTTACCCACTTTTTTCAAAAACACTGGCACATGTTTTCCAGAGTTGCCACTAGATTGGTTGATGGGCTGAGTTGCAAGCACTGCAGTGGGTCTGTTGGAATCAGCCAGAACCAGCTGTGTCTCACACAGGACAGCCCTGGCCTCTTACCACAAGGACATCCCTGCAGCCAATCCCCCTTGACACAAACTCCTTGCAATCCATTCCTGATATACCAGTATATGAAGAAAATTCCTAATTATTCAGTCTGTGACATCTAGACTCAACAAAAGATTAGTTTCATTTGAGATATTTAAAATAATGTTAAAGAGGAATTCAAATACAAATTAAACCTTACAACAAAGGTTAACAAGACAGTCAAAGGAAAATAGAATTAAGCTTGTTACCCCAAGGCATGTGCATTTCTTAACAAAAAAAACTCTCAAAGCCTACAGGAAGTTAGGCTTAGCTGATTCTTAAAAGTTTGGAAATTGATGAGTATTTTGCTGACAAGGAGGAAGTCTGACTCATCAGACTTGATGAACTTGTACAGAGGACTTACCTAGACTTGGTATGTTGGACTTTACTGCTTATTTACAGATCAGCAAGGTAGCACCTGAATAGGAAGTCTGACATACTGGAGTATTTAGTCTACAGTGCACTGACAGCCTGTGGCCAGGTTGTAAATTTAGTTAAATAAAAATAAACTAATCAAGCATCAGAAAAAACATTGATTATGTCCTGCAGTCCTTCTGTTCTCTTTTGCTTACTGAGTTTGGATAAAACCTGAGACAGAAACTGGGCTACCTTCATCTAAACGATATGCCATAAATCTTTAAATAATTTAATTTGAGCATTTCATAGGATTGAAGCAAAAATGGAAGTGCATAGAAGAAGCTACTGATTAATGGCAGTGACAATAAGACCTATAATGGCTATTGACAACTTTCTGGAAGTAGTTAATGTTGCACACAATGACAAAGTAAAACTGTTGATAAATTAGTTGTTCTCAACAGGAAAAGGGGAGGACAGACAGAAAGATAATGTATTAATTACCTCTAAGTCAAAGACAAGCCTGAAAAAAAAATCTCTAAAAGTAATAGTTACTATTTAATAAGATCAAGTCATGCCCAAACTGTATTTTTGTGGCTTTTTAAACAATTGCCTGATTGTTTTGGTCCTATAAGCTCTATTATCCTTTAGAAGTTGTAGAATATTGTTTCCACTGGGGACTAAATGTGATTTTTTGTTGGATGTGACCATGAATAAACTTAATTCATCTTATCGTCATTGCATCAGTGAGTTTATACCTAAAAAAGAAACCAAAATTCTTCAAGAAGCACTTCTATCATCATTATACATATAGTACATTGCTAAACAATATGAAAAATGAAAAATGGAAATTTTAAGTGAAACATATTGCTTTGTCCTGAAAATAAGTATTTCTTCTTAAGAATGAAAGCTAGTATCTTTCTTCCTTACAGTGGAAACTTTGTACTGAACAGAAAAGGAGAGCAGAATACAAGATCTTTTTTTATTCCCTTATACCTATGCAAATTCCTATTAGTGTCATTGGAAGAACTACAAGTATAATGAATAGAAAATAAATCCTTTCCTTGACAATTTAAAAATATTATTCTGAGCTAATATACTCTGGAAAATCTTCCTAGCAGCCCACTGAAAGTCCAACAAACTGCAGTTATACCGTTCCTGCTATGTTGCCACTGCTTGATGTGCCTTTTTACTGTGCATAACTGACTATAATGCTCATAGGGAAAGTGGTAGAAACTCCACTAGGTTGAAATTCACGGCCAAGGCAGAAAGAACATCAATGCTGTCAGTGTCAGTGATACTTTGTCAGTTTGATATGAAATTGAGGTAGACCACATCTCCTTAAAAGGCAGAAGGTAACACTGACAATGTGAAGAGCACTAGGAAGCAGATGAGAATCTTGATAATTTCATTTATAATCAAAAGAGATATCACTTACTACCACTCACTGGGATGAGAACCCAGGCCTACTCTGCCTGTTTGAAGGCGAGTTGGAAACAAAAGTGTGGCTAGTGTAGGTGCCACAAATATACGAGATAAGATGTGAGCAGCCCCTTCTCTAGCGTCTCACAGAAACCCTTTCCATGAGTCTCAGGGGCCATTTCCTCTGGAAGTCATGCCCAGGACCAGACACCTTCTACCAGCTTAATAGGAAATACACCAGCTCCAAAGGCGCTTCCCTTGTATACACAAGGGACCACCGTATGTTTTGGCCATCATTTCAGGTCAAGGTGTCTCCATTCTGGGATAGGCAGCTGTCACTTTGTTCAATATTGTAGTGCTTTGTGACTTTTGCCATTTCTTGGTACCAGCATACTCATCTGTTCTCTGATTAGGTTCCCGCTTTATTTGCACCAGGAAGTGTTCAGATATGAAAATATATGCTTCTGATATAAATAGCCATAAAAACATAGGTACAAAAAGACTAAAACATATTTAATAAGAGCTGATGGAATGAATAATTAAATTTCAAATGCAAATAGCAAGTAATTGAACAAAACTAAAAGAGTAGCTCAGTGTCCCCACTGTACCAGTCTGTAAAAGAAGCTGTGGCATGTCTGAGCTCTGGAAACTTCAAACTGGTGGATTGGTGTCAAAGGGAATGGAGCACAGGGCATGGGCAAGTTGGAACATGCCCAAGGACTGCAGAACTTCTTTTAGGAGGCCGGCAAGACCACATCCCACTCCCCCACCTCCTCCCCCTTCTCTGTTGCAAACTTGCAAAGAAGAGCCCAATACAGGGAGCTGCAGCGCAACAGGATAACCATGCAGTATCAGTGGGGCAGAGCTGGGCCTTTGAGTGGTGCTGCAAGACACAGGCAAAGCTGCCTTTGAAAATGGAAAACCAGAAAAAATGACAACATCAGAAAAGCTTGTATGTGTGGACAATTAGAAAGAGGCACAAAGACTGCTTTCTTTTGGTATTTGTGCTGGCATGTATTCCAGACTTAAAAATCTCATGTAGCTGGACTGGGTGGGACAGTGAAGAGATTAATCATTAAACTGGACTTCAGTTCCATAATAATAAATAAATTGTACACTTGGTGGTTACAATTCACTGCATAATCTTTTGTTTCCAAAATATCTGGCTATGCAAATACAAACATGCACTAATAATCAAATGCACATTATAATTAGATCAAAACAGTCTGAATAAAACTTAACTTTGCTTGTTTTTTTTTCTGATGGCAATAAAATTTATCCAGAATGACTAGAGTTACAAGCTGTTGAAGGGCTCTAAACTGGCAAATATATTTGTGGTTCAAAGAACAGAGCCACTCAAGATGTCAGCATACTCACGTGAATACAATACGAGTAGGTTCTTTTATTTCGGTGTAACATCCTAGAACTGAGTGGGATCCTTCTTGGTTAGATTTATGCTACCTGGAGTCCACCAGTGAAGATTCTTCCTTTTCATAATTGGAGAGCTCTTTTGTAAACTGAGACTCCTACTCTTACTTGATTTGCCATGGATAGCATCTGGCTTGTATCTGAAATAATAATTATCTTCTGACACATTTATGAGTTTTCCCTTCATTAATTTTTATCTGGGAAATATTCACTGCTATGGTAGGGTAGTTTTAGAACAAACACCTGGTTTTTACAACTCTTATCAGAAATTTGCAAGGTTTCAGGCAGGGAACAGCTTAAACTTAATGAAGTGAAAAGCTTAACCCTTTGGGCCTCCTTTTGGAGTGTCTCAGTGATACCCTTTCCAGTAGCTTTGAAGGGTAATTTTTTCCTTTACTCCATATATGTTGTTCTCCCTCAGTGACTCATAGCTCACCATGAGCCATTACTTTCTGCAAACCAGAAGTAGCAGAAAGTGTAGAAGTCATTGAAAGACATGAAAGATCTGAAACCTTTGCCAGTAATCATAATTTATTCCCAATTCTTTGTCTTTCTGAGTGCAAAGACAGAATGAATTTACTGCCTTTGAACCCCACTGTGGGCAAGACTCTACATTTCATTGTGTTCCTGTTAATAACCTCTTCCAAAGAAACCTTGTTATTTATTTCCTTTTTTTTTTTAGATGGTTTGCAACATCTGGCAGCAACCATTAAAGGTATCAAGCTTACCTTCCTTAAGTCAGTTAAAAAGTACTGTGTGAAAAACACAAGTTATTATAAAGCACAATTATTCTGTGAGTGAAACAGAATTTGCCAAAATTATTTATCAGTCCATAAAATATAAAAAATAACAAAAATTAATTTTGAAAGTGTAGTAGGAACAATCTGAAGCTGATTAGATAAAGCATTTTTTAACTTCAACCACCTTGTAAAATTTTCTAAAACTCAATCTCCTAAAGAGAGAATCCTTGATGAATAGAAGTACAGAACATATTAAATTGATATAAGGTCTAATGCATACAGTCTCATAGCACAGTCAAATTACGATAGTGTTCAGCATTCAACTTACTTCCCACATTTATTATACAGATAAATATAAATTGTTTCAAAAAAACCCAAACAAACAACAAGACTACAGGAAAAAAAACCTTTGAGTTTTTTTAAGTCAAACACTGATTGTCAGAATTAAGGTATAAACCCTTAAAAAAATTGACATTTGAGGAAGGATTGAAAACTCAGTTTAACTGTCTTGGTGACAAAACAGGCTTTTATCATCTCTGAGTCATGGTGCAGAGATCCCTCTGAGAGCTGGGAGAGACATCATGTATTCTGTTTTTAACAACACAACATTTCTTTGGCTTCAAGTTATGTTTGGATAATATTTCGCAGTGTATATAGCTGAATGCTTTTGTTTTGACTTTTTCAAATGACAAATTTAGACTTAAAAATAGCTCTTTCCAAAATTTTGCTGTGAAAGTGTCATGGAAAAGTGATGGCTACCTTAGCACACCTGCAGATGGCAAATTAGCTTGCATGAGGAGCTGCAGCTCTAGCATTTGCCAACTTTTCTGTACTTCAATTTGATATTAGCTAAATGTTTTAACTTTCAAAACACAGTTTTCTGAGCTTCCTATTAAAAAAAAAAATAAGAAAAGAATAATTAATAACCTGTTGTATCATGTACTACCAGCACAATAAAAACCCCCCAAGAACATTCTTCTATTCAGAAATGATTCATGTAGTCCTGTGCAAAGGTGCTTTGTGTCTTCCACAGAATGTTTTATTTGAACCTTTAAATGTAGTTTGCATCTTTCCCACCTGTGGGATATATTGTTCTTTTGATTTACAGGGTCAGAAGAATTCTCATTATTGCCAATGAATGAAATTTCACCCATGTGCAAGAAGTCTGTGTATGGTTAAATTACTTGAAAAATCTTTTAACATTAAAAAAAAATAAAAATCTGCTGTTCCCTACTGTGACCTGCTTGACTCTGTTTACAGAAGAAGAAAACACACATATTACCTATTGTGCAGGAAATGCAAACACACAACTTATAAGAATTTAAAAAAATGAAAAATCTTAATGTTGCATTAGCTCTTCCATTTAATACACAGGACATGTAAAATAGCTCATTTTTAAAAGCATACTAAAATGAAAAGAAAGATTTGAACAACTTGGTGTCATAAATGTAAGTTCCTAGCTTCAACTGTGAGAAGAACTTCCCCTTAAGAGATCAGATCTTTACATCAAAAACTTTAGAGCTACCTACTTAAAAAAATCAATTTTTAAATCTATTTTGGTTGCTGCCACTGAACCTGCTTTTAATTGTCATCTTCTTTCACTGGATTAAGTACTCTAAACAGAAACATAAAATCCTGAACAAGGTTAAGATCAGATAGCACTTACTAAATTGCTTTTCTTAGGAGATCTGACTTGGCTTACTGTGTCTAGCTCTGGAGCCCACAACATAAGGATGACATGGACCTGTTGGAGAGAGTCCAGAAGAAGGCACAAAGATGAACAGAGGGTTGGAGCACCTCTCCTGTGAAGTCAGCCTGAGAGAGTTGAGGCTGTTGACTATGGAGAAGTGAAGGCTCTGTGGAGACCTTATGGTGGTCTTCCAGTACCTAAAGGGGCCCTGCAAGAAAGTAGAAGATGGATTTTTTTAAAAGAATACATGGATGATGCCTCTAAACTGAGAGAGGGTACCTTTAGATTAGAGGTTAGGAAGAAATTCTTTGCTCTGAGGGTGATGAGGCACTGGAACAGGTTGCCCAGAGAGTTGTGGATGTCTCATCCTTGAAAGAGTTCAGGACTAGGTTGGATGGGGCTTTGAGCAACCTGGTCTAATGGAAGGTGTCTCTGCATATGGCAGGGGGTTGAAACTAAATGATTTTTAAGGTCTCTTCCAACCCAAACCATTATATGAATGTATGATTGTATGTACTTTGCCTATGGAACAATGAGAGGAGGGGGCAAACAGACTAGATATGTTGCAACTAACAATATTTACCAAGAAAAGCTACACTAGCAAGTGCAAAGAGAGACAAAGAGTCTAAAGAGGGCAGGGTGCACGTTATAGGTTCAGAGATTGTTCCTGCCAGGTGTCTTGGTAAACTCTATTTGTATTAAATTGTTTAAAGACTACCAAGAACAGACAGACCACTAGAAACACATTTTTATAGGTCTTTGTTTCCACTTTAGTTATGGCATTTGAAAACTTCAGAAATTTTCCTGCTAGAGTTTTATAGGAAGGATGGATAACAGAAGCCTAAAGTGTTCTGTATCAAATGCTTCCTTACCATCCTCTCAGTGTAGGTCAGCACAGTAACACTCAGCTGCACATAGCTGAAGCCACATATCAACAGAAATAAAAACATGTTCCAGAGCACAATTATTGGAATTATAATCTTGACTTTAAACAGAGCCACTCAGTTTTGTTCATTAAATGCCTTTTGGTTTTGATTAGATTTCTCTTTTTTTCTTTCATTTTTGTGGTGATTCTCAACAGTTTAGAGTAAAAATTCTCCTTTGTTTGCACATCACCTGAAAAGTGAGATATTTTAAAAGCACTGAGTGTTGACCCAACTGTGTCTGTTCATGTCAATATAAGCCTTACCACTGCTTCTGGTGGAATGGAAATTTTTATATTCATTGTTTGTTTCCCATCTAATTGAAGTTCTTTCAAAAAAAGGCAAAATTTTCTGTGAGAAAAACAAGGTTGGGAAGAATGAATTCAACAATATCTGAGGAATTCAGCACTAGAAAAGTAAAGAATTAGCAGCTAGGAACAGTGGTTGTATGCATCCTCTGTGCCAAGAAATAGCAATACAAATATTAAGTGTAATCTATTGAATACTACACTGATATCATGACCTGGTTTCTCTACCCTTTACTGCCAGATTCTGCAGCTATTTAGCAAGTCTTCTGTGTCTACTTTCCTGAGCATCTTTTGCTATTGCCATATAAAGAGTTACTTTTCAAACCCAGTATTTTTTTTGCACAGCAGTAAAATATCTAACACAATGCAAGTCTAGTTTTACTTTAAAACTTGCAGATGCCACTATAAAACAAATAAATAATATTATATGGCAAAAAGTATATATGTATTCAAAGGTCAGCATATGAAATAATGGGAAAAAGGGAACTTGAGAAATTATAAGAATTATGTTGTTAAAAACTTTATTGGTTTCAATGGAAAATATAGTAGCTAATTTGTGTTAAAGTTGATGAGGAAAACACTGTTTTCAGAGAGAAAATAGATTTTCCTCAAAATTTAAATTTTCTGTAAAATTTTATTTTGGGAAAAAGTTACTATACATCTGAAAATGAAATTAAGTATTAAATTTTCAATACATTCAGCATATTCTTGGAATATTTTTAATTGCTGTAATGGCCTAAAGGGTCAAATTTGAACCTTTTTGAAATCAATAATTTTTATGTCTTAACCACATTTCTTCAAAAGTATTAGGCTTTGGCTATGCATAGACTCCTCACCTTGAAGGTTTACATATCCCAGAGTAAACTGATATGTACAGTTGGAAGAATGACAGGCACTTTCATACCTCATAACAATTCTGCTTAACCTGTTGTGTGCATATGTTTGACTGGAATAAAAAAAGCTTAGATTCAAGTTTCTCCTCTGTCTTATTTGGAGAAACCTGAGAGGGGAAAGAGGCTGAGCACAAACTTGTCCTGCATCTAGCATATTCTTTCTCAGGACTGCTTCTTATCAGTGTGGTTTAACTTGAAAACAATTCTGTTTTCTCTCCTTTAAACATCTGGTTATGTTCTCTCTCTTCCCAAGAAGAGTAAGACATTTTTTAGTGCCTTTAAATTTGCTATGGAATAGAACTGTCATATTCATTTCAATACTCATTACAGTGTGTTTTGAGCTAAGAAAACTAGCTAACCTTAGGAAATTCCCTAGCAATATTTCCAAATAGGTTAAAACTCCAGTTATATAAATCTTGAACATTGGATGTTAATTTAAGTCACAAATATATAAAGCTCTTTTCTCTGTTTTGAAAGGTTATATACTAATTAGATTATAGTTATCAAATTTATTCTAATCAGAGTTATTACAACTCTTGATAGGTACTTAAACCCTGAAGATCTTTAAATTCCTTGAGAATTTTCTTATCCCTTATGAATAGAACCATTAGGAAAGAATGCTGTTTCATGGAGTCCATGGGTTGTAGAATTAATTACTAAAAAATTATGAGATGTAGTTTATAAAGTATAATAAACCAAACAAAAATACTAGGCATACAAATGATGAAGGACAAGCAGAGGAAGTGAGGCATACAGATAGACTATTGCATTGATATTAAATATAATTTAGTTTGGGGGTTTTGGGGTTGTTTTTTTTTCTTGTGAGGACATCATGAGATGCGTAACAGAAATGAGTTTAAAAAAATAGAAATTTCCATTATAAGCTGAAAGAAAATTAAAAATGCTTGATATACTCAAGCATGGGCAGAAGGTGGTGACCATACTAGGTTTCTGAAATAATTATCAGCTGAAATCAAAGATTGAGTAAGATTAAAAATTATGACAGGTGAACAACACCATTATATGACAATGGAATGACAATATAGCACCTGCATTTAAGAAACTAGTATGAGCTATATGATTTCTATACCTTCTATACCATTCTATACCATTAGAATGTGTTGTACAGTAAAGGTTTGCATAGAATTAAGATGAATAGAAAAACAACATGCCGATTTAGTTCATGACAGAATGACTTGGTAGATTTCACTGAGCAAGTTAGTAGCTTTCTACAGAGAGAAAATTTATGTTGGCTGCAGATAACTTGAGTCTATCATTTGATACTGGCCATATGGGAAACAATTAGGAAGGCAAAAATGCTGATTAATATAAAAATAATAAGCTGAACAAGCAACAACTTAAATGGAGAGCTGTGAGGCTAAAATAAGGTATTAATTGAACTACTAAACTATTAAACTTGCTAATAGTAATAGTAATAGTTTGATGTGTTTTCAGAAGAATGAAATACAGGATAACCTGGGTAGCCTTCAGGAACCAAGTCATAGGAACAAATACTGAGTTTTCCTTCTCTAGAATTCTGCTGCTCTGAATACTTAAAGATTGATAGTACCAAACAAGTGACACACATCATGTCTAAATTCCATCAAGATTCTCAGAATATATATTGTCCTAACTGCTTTTCCTGCATTTCCAAACACAGCACTTTTTTTTTTNNATCTTTTTTCCTCTCTTTTAAAACCACGTCTTTTTTTTTTTTTTTTTTTTTTTTTTTTCAAACTATGTACAGGAAGGAGCCATGCACAATGATGGAGAGTTCACAGCATACACAATGGCCAAAATAATTAACAATTGTATGAATAACCATGTCTATTGGAGGAAATTTGAACTTGAATTCTTCTATGCAAGCATTCTTTTTTCCCATGCTGTGTTATTTTGGAATACCACTTATCATCTTTCTTAAATAACTATGCCAAAGAGATTAGGGCAAAAAACTTCAGTCAGCTCTGCTCATATCATAGAATCACAGAATATCTTGAGTTGGAATGAACCCACAAGGATCATTGAAGTCCAACTCCTGGCCATGCCAAGTGACCTCAGCGGCTCCTCATATGGTTTCTCCTCCAGACCCTTCACCATCTTCATGGCCCTCCTCTGGATGCCTTCTAGTTTAGTGTTTTTCTTGTACTGTGGCTCCCAAAACAGCACACAGTATTCAAGGTGAGGCTGCCCCAGTGCAGAGCAGAGCGGGACAATCCCCTCCCTCGCCGGCTGGCGATGTTGTGCCTGATGTGCCCCCCCTGGTCACAGTTCGCCTTCCTGGCTGAGGGAGGGCTGACTCATATTCAATTTGCTGTTAACTGGGACCCTCAAGTCCCTTTCTGCGGAACTGCTTTCCAGTGTCTCATTCCCCAGTCTGTATGTACACTCAGGGTTGCCCAGCCCCACGTGCAGAACCTGGAATTTGTCTTAAACTTCATACAGCTGGTGATTGCCCATATCTCTAATTGTCTGCAGGGCCTCTCTGTCCTTGAGGAAATCACTGGCTCCTCCCAGTTTAGTATCAGCAGCAAATTTTCTCTTACCCTTTACTGAACCTACATGACAATTCTTTAGGGACTGTAACCCTAAGAGTCACTGAAACTCATCCTGAACTGGGGAGGGGATTAGCAAGATAACTGATACAAATTTCCTACCAGTAGATCACGAGGCATGTACCATACATACGGTGCTTTTAAAGTAAACAAAGCCCCGCAACCCAGTCAAATGCCTTTGCTATATCTATTGAAAGGATTATAGAAAACCTAGGAAAAGGCACCAAACTTTACTAGTACTTTGTGCCTTTACAGTCATCTTAAAGAACGACTACTGTCCCCATACAAACACAATTAAATATTTGTGAAGTAGGATAGGAGACAACTTTTCCTACAGCAAGTGTTATATTGTCTCTGTACTTTGTGGAAGGGAAGGAAGAAATCTGTAGCTGGTACCTCTTAAATGGCCTTCTTTTAGTCATATTGTGATATTCTGCTCCTATGTGGAAGAAAACTAAACAAATAAGTCATAAGAAGAATCAGTGACAGAGAGTGGGGATGGTGGGTGTGGCTTATAATGTACTGCTGAGAATTCATTCAATGGCAGCTTTCTCTGACTTCCTTTCCTTCATTTTAGTCACTACTTCTGCTGTTACATTTGTATTTAAAGAGATAAATTGCTCTGAGGATAATTTGGATAATTTTGTTATTTTTTAGGGTTTTTTTTTTTTTTTAGATTGGACTATCTTTAGGATATTGGATGGTATGTAATCAGCTGTAATGGAAATAAAGTTTCAGATAACATCTTTGTTACTCCCTAGCATACTTAACTCATATCTTTCTTGATGGTAGAAGACCAACACCTCTTTCACTATAAAAACCTGCAGTGTATATCCTTTTTGAATTACTCTGTTTACATTCCTATGTTCAGTTTGTCTTTCAGTTTCATGCTTCTTCCTTATATTGTATGGTTAAGCTATAGGGGACCTCAGTTTGAGGAAGAAAATGCCTTACCTCTGGCAAATTTGTTTGCTCCTTGGCTTTGTTCTTAGATTAAAATAAAGAAAGCACTATAATAGCATGCCATATTTCAGAAAGGATCATAGATACTTGATTTTTCCCCAGCCTTGAACAGAAAATATTTTGTATCTTAAAATATGCTATGATGACCATAGCCATTCTGTGGTTTACTGGAAAACTCCTACCTGGTACCTTGCTAGCTGTTCCTTTTAACTTCAAGAAAATCTTCATGAACATAATGTTTTATAATTTTTACATGTAACCCGTAAAATCCTATTCTCCTGAAACTGCTTGAAAAGGGTTGATGATGATTCTCTACTGCAACTCTATGCTCAGAGTAGTTTTTTGCAATAAATGTGTTTATTTTACAAATGGACCCATGCATGCTGTGTTATGACAGGCAAGTGGTGAAAATTTCCTACTGAGGAGTGCCCCTAAGCCAGAAGGTCTCCAGGATATCTGATGAGTGATCTCCTATTGCTTTATTTGGCTCTTGCTGGTACCCATTTCACTGCTGACTGGACAAATACCATTCAATAATAAAATATCCTTGCCTGGAGGATTTGACACAGATGGGTCTGGTCATATTGGTCTGTTAAGGGTAAGGAATCAAGCCCATGAACATTTTTACTGATAATGGTATTGTATGTTATATTTTTCACAGAACAGCTGTTCACTGTTTGAGTTTGCATTGTACTTCCATTTAATTTTTGTCTCTTTCAGTTTTTTTACCTGATACCATATATCATCATAGATAAATGAAAAATTATCTATCATTGTACAAAAATTCAAGATAATAAATAATTCTACTATGCCGAATATAACAAAACACTTTCTCCCCCCCTATTTTTGGACAAATGCCACTTTTTATTAACAGTTGGTTAGTATGAAGATTATTATATCCAACGCTTAAAAATAATTTTATGGTGACTGGATGTAAAATAATTATTAATGCTACCAGACTGTGACAAAATGTTATACAGTAACAGTTAATAAATTGTGACATGATGATATGGTAAAAACTGACACACCAAGCCATTTCTTCTTTCACAGTAGTATAAACTAAGAACTACTCAATTGAAGTCAGTAATCTTAGTCAAATAAAAGGAGAATAAAGTCATAACTATGCTACCATACGCCTTATTTATGTAGTAATGTGGTGAATGACTAAACTCAAAAATGTTCAGAAGTTTTCAGAAAGTAGTTATCATATTTAATGTTTCATTCTTCTAATTTTCTCTTTTTCTTTGAGTCATCTTTCAAAATCAATTTTTATCATCATATGTAATTAAAGTAAAATACATTCCTTTCTATTGTATCTAAACAAATATTTACCATCATGTAAGACAATAAAAGTGACTCTATAAGGTGTCTTCCATAGTGAAAATATCTCTTGGAAAATAATTTATCAAATCTCAACATGACAGAATACTACAATCCTTTGCCATGGCAGTTCATGTTACCATTGCAATGAGAAATTAAGGAAATTAACCCAGTTTAAAATTTTAACTGAAAATATCAGGACAGCCAAGCCATGACTGTTGGATTTAAAATTCTTCATCACCTCCCATCTTAGAACTCTGGCAGTCTGAATACTTGACTGCAGAAGTCAGTGATCCAGCAGCAGTAATTGAGACAAATATCACCATGTTATCTCCTGGTCCCAACCACAGGCCTAGATTAATCTCATCCTAGAAAAGAATGCTAGAATCACTGGGAATTTTGGTAAATAACTCTGTGACTTGCTTCCAGAGTACTGGCAAGTGTTTGGGGTATGCAGTAAGGATCCTGTGTCTGTTGGCTAAAGAGGGTAATTTGCCGCATCATCATGCGTCATGTAGGTTAGGAAAATGTCACCCCAGTAATCAGTTCTAAATATTTACCTCACAGAGCACCATACCAGAGTTTTGGTATGGCCATGTAGATTCACTTGTAAAGGAAGGTAAAACTGAATATAGGGATCAGAGGGATATATATAGAGATCCAGTTTAAGAAATTTCAAACATGCATATGTGTAGTTCACTAAAAAAGCAGAGTTTTTCAAATTAGTTGCTCATTATGAAATGTTTATGCAACTCTGATGATTAGTCACTGGTTGGCAGAATTTAATCTTCAGAAATACTAGAGATATTTTTTATGAAGAAGCAGCACAAATAACTGGCATGTAAGCTGCCTCACTTTAGTGTCTGTACATCTCAGGTCTATCTTGTTACTATAAAGTTGTTTTGAATTAGAACTTGGAAGTTCAAATTGAAATTTGTCTTGTATGTTGTAATCAGTTTTTGAAAAATGTAATCATAGCACAAGGTTCCATTTAAATATTATTTCCCATGGTGTAATTACCAGTGAAGAAGAATGGAGTGGCTAAACTACAGTAAGATTGAATTTACTGCTGCTAATGCAGCTCTACTTCAGAGTACAATGTTGGCTGAAAGGCAGATGTGAGATCTCCCAAGGTTACTGGTTTTAAGTCTCAAAGCCTCCAGAAGATCTCTTCCTGCATAACCACACATTTCAAAGAGCTTTGAGGTTTGACTTTAAAACAGAAATAAGTATCCTTCAGAGAAGGCACCAGTACATGACATTTCAATATTAAAACTTTAAGAATCAACATCAGTTCATAGAAAAATATTCCTAACCTTTTCCTAGCCAAAAATTTCCCACGTGAAAGGTGTGTGTCTCCTAGTTTTTATGGCTTTTAATAAAATTCCAAACCTAGATATATAAAGAGAGAAAAGGCTGGAAATACCACCATAATGAGCCATTAGTAGACATGATGAGAGATAAGCAGAGATGTCTATGTATCTCTGATTATCTCTGTATCTTCAGACTTCTCTTATCCATTAATAGCAGTAGGTTGTAATCCTATTTCAACAGTTCATTGTGATATAACAACCTTATTGTTCCCTTCGCTTAAGATCACATAGGCAATTTCTAAAGTGATTTCTAAGATGGTGAAAGCAACACTGCATTATGTTACACAGTTCTCCTCTCTATTGACAATGATCAGAGTAGTTTCAAGAAACTATCAGGAACATATACACCTTCCTAGAAAGTGGAGTTTCCATAATCTTAGGAGAGAACATATGTCAGATAAAAGCACTGCAGCTGCTGAATGTATTTTTATATATTAGAGCATTTTAAGATTGTGGATGTATTGCAAGTAAATGATTTAACTACATTCAGCTGTCCTGTAAGTTGTTTGTAATTACTGATTTTGCTTTTCAGATGTGCATAATAAAGTTCCTCAATGTGGCTCTCTCAAATACAGCAGCAATGCTGACTCTTCAGTACTTGATGGTTCAATCACAGGATATCTTCATATTCGAGTGAGGAATAAAATAAAAGAGAAAGATAGAGGCAGTACAAGGTAATGCATGGTATTATTAGTGGCTTAAATTCATTTGCTTTGCAGTGATAACTCCAGTCTTTGAAAAAATTTTATGTTTTTAATCTTATCTCTGGCAGTAGTCACAACTTCAATATTTCACTAAGTCCATAAAATTTGTCTTTCATACGTTGATGAATTTTCCTACATAGTTTAGACTCAGTGCTTCCTTCTAGTTAAAAGCGATCTCAAAAATAACTTGTCCTAAACAAGCAAGACACTTGGACTGTGTAAGAACAAAGCAAGTTTTTAAAGTGTCAGAGTAAGTTGTTTTGGCACATACTCAGATCTCCAGTAATGAACCATTTGTACCACCATTTATCACCATGATATTCAAGCACCTGTTTTGTGGTTTTTTTTTCCTAATATGACTTTTTTTTCTTATATTCCTATAGAATCAAAATGTATTCATTCATCTCCTATATATGTCTAGAAAAGCATAAAATAATTTGTGAAACCCTGTAATTATAGTTAGAAACTAACACTTCCTTTCATAAGAGATATAAGCAGATAGGCTGACACAAACCAAACTGAGATTCTGCTAACATATTAATCAGGAAATATGTGAAAACATGGGTTTATGAGGTAACAATAAATTTGATAAACCAAAAGATGGGAATTAGAGTGGGAGTGAGACAGACATAAGAAATTACAGCACTTCCACTCAAGTTAAGAAGAGATCATGAAGAAGACTTCCTTGAGAACAGAATGTTTAACTTNGGTCTTCTGGTGGAAAAACTTTACCTCTTTCTCACTCCCATTGCACCTCCAGTTCTTCTACTCTTCAGAATGGAGATAGTAGAAAGTCAAATTTCTCCTCTTATTTCGATTGGGAAACAAACTTATGCACTGTTTTTGATGGAAACTGTTTGAAACTAGAATTGGAATTTTTCTTACATCACCTCAGAAGTTGTTCCACAAGTGAAGACACTGCAATCTGCTTTAATTTGATTCCAGAATGTACACATAATCAGAATTAATAAGCATTTTTTGTGCTTATGAAAAAGGCCAGACACACAGACAAATGTCTTTTGTTTACCTGCAGACCATGCAGCATAAAATTGAGTTTGAGGAGTTAATTTGAAGAGGACAGGAATTAAATTGGAAAGTAAGGCTAATTAATGTTTTAAAAAATACTTTATTTCCACACACTCCTCAAATTCTCTGGAAATAGAGAGTAGCAATTATAAAGACTGCTCTGTACAGAAAAGGCAAAGCTTTGTCTGTCTTTTCCAAGCAAGCTTTGTGATAAGGTTTTAGGACAGCATACCCTTTTCTTAAGAGAAAACTGATTTTTCAACTCTCTGCACTGTACAAAGAACTTGCAACCCCACTGTAATGAAATATGAATAGTTGAATACAAAAGTATTTGAACAGATATCTTCCCTTCAGTGAGCTGTATGATTTAATATGTAGGTAAATATATTTTAGAGAGATAAAACACAATGCAAAACTAAGGTAGGTGTTCAATAAATTGAACTCTAGTTGTTCATGTTCTTGCCCTGTGAGAGTGTACCCCTGAGACAGAGAATATCAATGTTTATGTTCTGATTCAACATCTTTATCTAGTATCTGGCAAACAGTGAGGGAGTTTCCTTTCTATCTTAATCTTCTCTGACCAGAGTAAATGCTTGAAAACGTGTTAGAACAGATCACTGTGCAGTTTATGGCTACTTCTGTTCAAGGACTGGTTTATATACTACACAATACCTATTTATGTAGGAGATAAAACAAGACTGTGCATCCTCAATAGGCAAACTATGGTCCATCATATGTTACTGCTCATCAGAGAAGCAGAATTAAGCTGACCCTTTGAAACTGGCACTGAGACTATCTAAAACTACATCAAAGCTTCTGTTCGGTTCAGTGTTGCCAGAACTTCATTTAAATTCAGTGAACCAGTATAATCACAACATAGAAGATGGACATAATCTAAGATATGGCTGTAGATATTAGTCACTTTAACTTCTCTTCTTTCTCACGTAATGCCTCCAGGTTCACACAATTGCATTAAAAGGTACAATTTGTCTCGCATGTATTCACCTGTCAAAATTTAAGTATTGAGGTGTTCTCTGTAGCAAGTCGCTTCTGGGAGCAGATGTCTGAAAAGGTTAGGCTATATCACACCTCTAAGATTCTTTTGTAGTTTGTTTTGGGGTTTTTTGTTAATGTCCAGAGACTATTAAGAACCAAAATGTTTAGCTTCAACTATGCATCAACCCTCTGGATTGAAGGGGTTCACTGAAATGAAACCTTTTCCAACATATATGGCTTTTCCTTATTTTCACACTTGTATATTTCTAGTCCTCTCGTCTTACTCACGTCAACATTTTTATGTCATTGTGCATTCTAATGGTGATTCAAGGTTTGACAGTGCTGGTCTGCTACTAAAAAAATCCTGGTAGTCACCTAGTAAGACTGAATGAATACTGGCATTCTTATTTAACTGCTTTTTCTGATAAATCATGATTTATTTTATTTTTTCCTTTGGAAAAACCTGTTTTTTTCCCCTGTTTATTCCTAACAAAAATATAGATCAATTGCCAACCTCCCATTCAACTCTTTTAAATCCGTTTTTATTTTTTGATGAAAATAACAACTTTCACTACAAAA
This sequence comes from Scytalopus superciliaris, assembly GCA_013400415.1. NCBI lineage: Eukaryota > Metazoa > Chordata > Aves > Passeriformes > Rhinocryptidae > Scytalopus > Scytalopus superciliaris. Next base: position 35,647 of record VXBX01003024.1, read on the forward strand.
TGAAATATTAGACTGGTCAGGTTTTTAAAAAAGTAAAAATCAACACTAAATATCTCAACATTTCTAGAAATTGTGTCATGTGGACAAGAGAGTCATGGATAGTACTCAAATTTAGGGACAGTATTAACATGGCTGCATTTACTATTTGCTGCAGAGAGGTCAGCATTCAAACCCATCGTTGAGTTAGCACATCCATGGATCAGCCAAACTGTCATAGTTCCATGTAAGCACTTGATCTGTGGTGAACTTTGCCAAGGTAAGTTAAATGAGCTTAAACTTGGGAAAATGTGAGAAGCCTGAACCTATTAATGGTCAATGCTGTAAGTTGGTCTGGAAGAGTTACATGCTATTATAACTGAGTCCTCAGGTTAGTTATTTCTGTGAATTGTAATACTAGCACTTTTTTAGAAGTCTGTTCCACTGCCTTTTCCTACTTAGTTTTACTTAGAAGAGAGGAAAAAAATTCTCAAAATGAAGGCTAATGCCAACAGTAATTTCTAAAAATGAAGGAACAGCAGCTATTTAAAACAAACGAACATGTAACAAGCTTACAGTGCTGTAACAGCAGGATACAGGAGAAAAAAAGGTAAAACTAGCCACTTCAAAAAATTGTTTATTAAAGCACTCATCTCCACAGCAGGAAATAAGAAAAATACTGGAACAGCCACCTTAAAAATAATTTATTAAAAAACACATTTCCAGAGATGAACAGAAAGAAAACAGTTTACCAACTAGCTTAAAATAAATTCATTCAACTATGCCTCAGCAGGAAACACTATAAAAAGTAAAATTTCCACTGTGTGAAAATAAATAAATAAAAGTATTTTTAAAAAAGAAAGGAAAAAAAAAAGGCAGTTCTTTTAAGATAGTTTTATACAACTTGTTTTGCACTGGTTGAGCATAAAGAAAGCTCTATTCACCAATGGTTTTATTCTTCATAGTCATGTTTCCTGGCCCCATTCAACAAACATGTAAATATGTGTTTAAACAGAAGCATGTGAGGGGCCCCTGCTACATCAAGTTTAAATGTTCATGATCTTATCATCTGTAGTAGTTGATCTCCTTAAATTACATTTTAAATTAAATTATATTTTAAATTAAATTTCTTGTGAGCCTCTTTCCAAGAGGGTGATAGAGCAGTTTTAGACATTTCTTTTACAGCCAAGTCATGATTTTCACTGGGAATCTGTCATCTTTCATGGTACGTCTCAGCGTCTCAGTTGTATTAGTGTATAGGGGTGTTACTCAAATTTTCATGGAAGCACAATATCTTTAAAGTAGCCAAGGATTGCCTAATGATAAGGTAGGAGCATGGCAGGGTCTCTTAATAAAACATTAAATTGTTCCACTGGCCTCAGTGCGGCTGGTTGTCATGCACAGTGGTGGAAGTGACAACAGTAATTCATTTGGTTGTCAGCTTTTGCCATGGACTGCGTAAGCTTGGATATACTTGTTAGCCCCACAGATCATGGTTTACTTGTTTTTACAAATAAACAATAAACAATTACCTATGCTTTGATGGAGCATTCAGAATCTTTGTTCAGGTCATTGCTTCATATGCAAGCAAAATGAATCTCATCCTTGTAAACACTTAAGCTCTAAGTCTCCAACTAGGATTTTTGTCACACCAGAGTGAGCTCGGTTTGTCAACCCAGAGGACTCCTTTGGTATCTGGATTGCCCAAAACTTCCCTCATGTTTAGGAACAGGCTTGGGCCAACAAAGTATGCAGTGATTCTGCTGTGTTCAGTAGATCTAGATTGGCTCCATGTTTTATCCATGAAAAACCTTGGAAAGCCACCATGCCTACTGATGCCACATGAAGAAAAAAGTCGGATTCCGTGACTTCTCCCAGCAGTACTCATTTCTATTCTAACATGTCAAACTTTCTGTGGCAATAAGAAAGCCCTACTCTCAGACATGTTCCTCTAATATTTTTTATAGGTATCCCTGCCTTTCCCTACTGAGGCCATGAGAAGTCAGGTTCTGGACTCCCCTTGGTGGGTGACAAAATTTTGCCCAGTCATAAGAAGCCATGTTCTTTTTGTATGAATAAAAAAACACTGGATAAAAATGGCATAAAAAAATCTTTATGGTCTTAGCAATAATGACAAGCTGAGAATTGAGCCTTCTGTGTAGCATTACTGTGAGACCAGGGGAGATAAACTCACATTATGCACTGTAAACAACTCCACAAATGTAAATAGAAATATGTGTGTGCATTTAGACATAGAGACCAAAGGAGCTAAGAAAAAGATTAATATCAACCAAAGTCTACTGTGTGATAATGTGGTCATTATAATATATATATATATATCCATGACATTAAAATATTTCACTTCTTTAGGGAAAGCTAAAGTAAATACAGTGAACTGCTTAAGAATTGATTCTGCATAAATTCAAGCTAAGTTACTATTTGCGTGAATAAGCACTTCAGGATCAGGACCAATTATTTTTTGTTTCTTCCCCCATTCAATAACTGGAATTGTAAGTTTAAAAGTTGTATGAAATGGAACCTATTGAGGTATGGCTGTTCACTTCATCAAAAGAGGAGGATTGTGCCATTGGGTTATGTGAAATCAAACCTCAATATCTCTTTCTGATTTAAAAAACACAGCACCAAAAATAAAGTTCATCTGCAGTAAAGCTGGGGTTGCTGCTTCAGCAAATTATTTGTGTGAGTGGCAGTGATGATTACAGCCAAGGAAATAATTCCTAGGAAATTATTTATTCTATGAATTTCACCATTTCTTATGTCCATGATTTGTAAGAGATCAGACAGCAATTCTGTCAGTGTTAGCCTCAATTCAAAATTGTTAGAGATGTCATCACTAAGTGCATCTTGATCTGAAAGACATTCATGAACAGCTATTCAAATTACACATCTGGCTGGAAGCTTGTGTTTGTCTCCACGAGTAGTAGGTCAGGTAGCAGATGTCTCAACAGAGACTTTCCT
>VXBX01003024.1:38665-88346 GCA_013400415.1 Scytalopus superciliaris
AAAATTTGGGAAAAAATAATTGACCCAAAATAAAAAAAAAAAAAAAAAAAAAAGAAGCCTTGGTGAAAATGCAGTTCTTTATGATAACTCTGGAAAACAGAGGTTTAACATAAGTTATGGGGAGAAAGCTTAAAATAGTGAAAAAAGCAGCTTTCTTGACCAATTTCTACTTGAAATACAGTCACTGAACACTGCGGACAAAGCTTCTAGAAAATCCTTTATGGTACTTTCTCTGGTGTTTCCTAATTCACTTGCCAGGTGTCAAGAGACGAAATCTGGGATGCTGAGGGCTTCAAGTGGTCTCAATTACCATTAAATCATATGAAGAAACAAGCAATCTTTAAGGCGTAAATTGTCTCAAGTCCTCCTTCCAGCATCCTTCCCCCTCCTCTTCCTTCTTGGTCAATGTGCTGTGCATACAATCTTCAATAGACAGCAATTTCAAGTTCATGGCCATTAGCTGTGGCTTAAAACTCTACTTTACACCTTTCCTGTTTTCAAATACTTTGCATTTACATGAAAATGTCAGTAGTGACACAGAACACTTACTTCAAACAACAGCAAAATAGCAAAAGTAGCAAAGACTTTGAACAATAGCAAATCCCTGTGATATTGTGTGAATACCCATATTCAGTATAGTAACGTTTACTATGGATACGAGCGATGGGTAAATTGAGGCAAAAAAAGGCATCCTCAGCAAATTTCTTTGTCAGCATCTTTCTACTCACTAATCTACTATTTATCAGTCTGTTGCACTACTACAAGAAAGAGCTAGCTGGCTAGTAAGGGAAAATTCTTAGGGAATTTCACTTGCATAAAGTAGTAAGATCTGAGCTGTCAGCACAAGGAAAATTTCATTGTGTTTCAGGTATTTAAACTTTTATTAAAATGAGTGAGAATACTGGACATACGTTGTAGTTGTGTTGTGTACTTCCTCTACTGTTCACTGCCAAATACTCTTTTTCCCATAATGATTTTGGAAAAGGAAAATATAATGTTTCATAATAAGGTTATAATAGGTTCTTGTTATTTTTGATTTTTTTTTAATAACAACATTCAGGAGATATTATTGTTCACCTTTTATAGGAAAATTCTTTTTTGGTTGTATTAAAAATCATTCATCCAAGGAGTTTAATAACATTCCTATATAAAGAAGTTCTTATATTAATATGTGTATTTTATGCCACTTCAGCTGTAGTTCTATCTTTAATTTCATATAAGCTATTTGGAGTTGATTAACTAGCATATAATCTATGCCTGCCAAATACATGAAAAGTTGGTGGTGTATTTTTAATCATCTATATTCAGAGCTGGAAATTAATTTTACTTTGATTTTTTTTTTTAAACATCTCCTGATTAAAACTTAAGCAGTCAAACATCTCAGGCATTTAACTTCAATGTTGTGTCCTCCTCTATCAGAACAAAATTGGGCATTTTCCTATACACAATGGAGGAAAAAAAGCAATTACTATCAATCAGTGACTAAGCAACAGATTGGAGTATTTAGAAAGACTCATTCATACACAGATTTGCAGCAGTGTTCAGCTCTTCTGATTAGATTCCATAGATTTTAAATTGTAGCTAATTAGGCTGTCATAGGTTCATTAATGGCTCTACTGATTCAGCACTCCCTCACCTGCATGCATATTAAAGCTCATTAGCTCCCTTGTCTAAAATACCACCTGCATTAATTGCTGCTGATGCACTAGGACTCTTCAGAAGGCTCTTCTGACAACTAGTCTACCTGCTTGTAATACCCCTTGCCCCCAGAGCTCTTCAGGAGAGCAAGCACATAAAGTTCGTAGTGTTTCACACATTGTAATGCTGCAGCTGTTGTGAGGGCAGTCAAGCCTGTTTTCTGCTTAACAGCAGGAAACAAATAATTAGCAATGCCTATACTGTAATGCTTACTACAGGATGAGTTTATTTGCTCTAGAGTCTCACTGTAAGCTACCTAACAATATCATGTCCTAACCAAGTGCTGGGGGAGATACAAAGACATAGATAATATATTTTGGCCAAGAAGAACAGATGACCTCAAGTTTGTCTAGGCCTGATGTTCTGTGACCTCTTTAGATTAAATGTTTCGTGAGTTATCTGCCATAAGAATAGTGAAACATAGTTCTTACTAATTCTTTTGTAATTTGTTTTATGTTGGTGTCCTCACAGATATCAGGGAGCTAGATTATGAACCACAGTAGTTACAGTCTACAACTGGAATCATAAAGCCCAGCTGTAACTGACCGGAAGATTGCTCTAGGAAACACTTCTTCCTGGTTCCTGATTTCCGTGCAGTTACAATCACAAATGGACCAGTAAGCTAACGTGTCATAAATTCAAAATACATTTGGTAACATTACTGGCAGCAACTTGCTTGGCTGATAGACTGTTTAACTGCAGACAATGTCTTACCATGTCATGGAGAGTTTTGGGATAAACAATGGTAGCCTTTCATAGAAGGTGTCCTCAAGTATAGTTTTATATTTGAACTAATTGTGCTGAGAAAGCTTTATTGCTTTCTCCCAGCAGTTAAACATGGCTCATTTCAAAGGAGTTTTCTGTATGTGTAGTCATATTTTCATACATGCTTGTATTATTGATCTCCCAGTTTTTTCTCACTTCTTGATATAAAATTAAATTAATAGCTATACTTTGACCTAAATTTAACTCATTATGATGATTCATTTATTACTTTCATTATTTGATTTAAATTTCATTGAAATAATTTTAAAAATACTGAAATTATAGTAATTGATTTTCTTACATTTTCTTTCTTTGTTGGTTTATGCAGACATATATATGTATCTGTATGCGTACACAAACATCTATATCCCCCAAAACCTTTCAAACAAAACCATCAAACACAGAATTCACAAAGTTTTGCTTGACTTTTGTTCATTGTAAAGAATATTTTGGGGGTGAGAATGAACCATTTTTTCAATTTCTTTCCCTTGGAAATATTCACAAGATCTCCTGAAATTTCCTATCTGTGGCACGATTTTGAATAAGATATTTGTAAAAGGGAATACTACAGGTAAAAAAGCCTCTGTTTCACATTCATAATTGTAAATTCACCATAAAAACTCACATTTCAGATTTAATTCTTCAATATTGAAAATACATGATGGAACAGATCATCCCTGTACAGTAAAAGCTAAATCCTGTTTCTGTAGAAACCACCATCAAAAAAAAAACATTGACTAAAGTGAAGAATGTTTCCTCAAATAAACAGAAAAATACAGAAAACTTTACAATCACTATTTGAAGCTCTTCCTCTGACACTGAGTTCTCTCTTACTTGTCCTTTTAAAAGCAACAAAAAATTATCAGTGAAAAACCTACTATTTGAGTAAATTCTCAGCTTGCACAACAAGCACTGCAATAGTTGGAAGACGCAGAATAGTTAGAACTACCATGACTCTGTTCCTCTGCTCTTTTTACTGGACCCATTCAAGTTTTTGATGACACACATCACGATTCCTGTTGTGAATGCAACTGCATCCTGTTAAATTTTTTTCTTTGCTATCATAAAAGAAAGAAGGAACAAAGTGTTACTTAGTTCAACCTTCTTAAGCCCATCAGGGTGCAAGTCTTGAATGAGAGTGAGGACAGAAAAAACAGATCCATATTGTTAGTATAATTTTGTTATGATCAAAGGCAGCATCTGTAATTATAATAGTAGTGAAAAATTAATACTTCAGAAAGTGTCGCAGCCCATCAGGGCTTAACGTAATGGGAATCTGGATAGGCAAGTTAAGGTTTAGGAAGAATGCTAAGCCTTCCACTGAATTCCGATCAATACTTTGATCTTGCAAGTCTGAATGCCGTGGGGCGGTGTGGGGGGGGGAAGAAAAGAAAAGAAAAAAAAGAAACTACTGTATCAACAGCAGGTGGCTTAAAAATATCTTGCATGTGCAGTGAGACACAGACAGATGGAATCAGCAGAGCAAACCCACCCATGATGTTTTAGAGCCATTTTGGCAAGGTCCAATATACAATCCCTTCTTCCCAACTGTGTAACTGCTGACAGATGTCGGCAGACCTGGGGTAAGAAAATGAGAGCTCAGTTCCCCACCTCTTCTCACCTTAGCCATTCTTTCTGGTTCTGCAGAGCTCCAAAGTGAGGCAGGAGGGGCTTTTACTAAAGGACTTCATGTGAAGAAGTGTTTTATTCTTGTCAAAGTGGTGGCCAGTGAGAAAATTACTCCTTAGGCTGTGTTTTCCTGTAAGTTTTATTCCTTTCTTTCAGTCTTCTATTAATTAAGTGCACTTGTGGATTGAAAACAAAAATATTGGCTCTTCATTTTTCAACCTTTATTTAGAGTCCAGTTGTATTCCAGAGGTAATCAGAATTGCTAATTTTTTTGAATTACATTCTTCACTTCAGACAGGCACAGATACAGCTTTTATTCGAATGTTGTTATGATCATGAATCAGTTTCAGTTCATATAGACAAGTCACCAGTTCTCAGGTACTTTTCCATTTAGAGTTTATTTTTTCATGTTATGCTATAACATGTACCAAGTCATGACAACTGACAACAATTTACACCTTTACTGGCAGCCTCAGCTGAGTGACTACACCAGAGAGGCCAATACACTCTCTTTTCCTTAGGCGTGGGAGTTGGGACACAGCACTTAGTACCATGAATATGGCACTGCTTTTTTACCAGTCAATGAAGGGAATTCTTTTGACAGTCTAGTGTTTTCATAATATATTTCTCTAAGAGTTTTTGAAGTATAGAGCACTCAACTTCCTGAATTTTCTTCTTCACTTCTATCTTTAGTGCTGCGTAGAGTTTCTGATATTTCCCAGAAGTGCTGTCTGAGAAGATCTGTTGCATTGCAATAGACTTCCCATGAGGGAAACATGCAGATGCTTCCAGCATTGCACAGCGAACACCAAAGCATATTTTGTAAACATATACAGGATCAAATTGTCACCCTGTGCTATACCAGGAAGACATGTTGTGTGAAAGCATGTGTTTCTTAGCCCACAGATTACCATGCACTATCACATGCAAATGCTTTTAATTACAAATCACAGAAGTATTTATCTATACTGAACAATAGGATTATTTTTTTTCTACTCACATGCAGGTACCCACAAACATCCTTGTGTTTTGGAAGAGAACAAGACAGTTGGAAGGATCAAATACAGTTTTTCTCCAAACATCTTCCTTTGAGGACTCCTAAAAAAATGTGTTGTGTGAAAGAAAAGTCAGAGGCACTTCTGGAAAGGAGGATGTAGCTCTTCCTCATGCTTTTCCCCATAGAGTTCATACTAAAACCTCTCCCTAAACCTGGGATTAGTTATTACAATCTGCTCACCAGGGTACAAGTAAAAGCCACTGGCTGCCAGCCAGCAAGCAATGTGGCTACCTGCCAGCTGCCCTGCCACTGCCAGAGGTGCTCTGCAGTGTCAGTGTGTGGGTGCATGAGATCTGGACCAATGGTTTTGACACTTCTCTCTGGTCACGAAACTTTCTGTGGGACCCAACTGTAGTCTCATTTGCACTGGGAAATTCAGTCCAAAACGTTGACATTAGGAAATATTGTCATTTTTCATTAGTCAGTGGGAACTGCTTTTGGATTAGACCTGCAGATTTTGCACTCTATTGGAAATGTGCATTTTTCTCTTTCATTTATCTTGGCATAGGAAGAGAATAAAAGGAACCCTCATTTTTGTCTCTTTTATTTGGTAACCTTTTCAGCCAGCAAATCTAAAACAAAAGACTAATACCTATTACAGTCAGGTATGAGTACAAACTACTTTTGATGCACATTATACATTTTTATTTGCTTTAAATAAACTAGAAATGCCCCTACTTTTCTTTTCTTACTTTTTTTTGGTCCATTTATCTTTGAAACTGCAATGTTAGCAGGAAAAGATTCTCTCAGGTTCTTGCTGCTGTGTATTTTATTATTCTTACACAAAAGGGAGTACACAGTGCCTTTGAGACCTTAAAGAAACCCGACTAAAAGGACAGGCCTTTGAAGTCTAAAAAACATGTATAATCTACTTTTACTTAGTCTAACAGAAGAACCATATTTACCATGCTCATGTCATTATGGATTTTAGTTTTTTGTTCTGAGTACAAGGTGTATGATAGTCTGGAGATTATCAATTTGGGATACATTTGAAAGTTGACTTTGATCTCCTTAAAGCTATCAATCTCAGCTTTGGAAGGAACAAAGAGATAAGAGAAACTAGAAACCTAATTTGCATCTGATACCTCTGGAAAAAAAGCACAGAAAACAGGGAACTAAATAACTAGAAAGCCAAAAGCCTTGCTCTATTCACCGCAGGGTCTTTGTAAAATTGCTTGTTTTATAGCTAGAGAGACACCCAACAGACTGTAGTGAGATAAAAACCAGCAACTCAATTATAGCCATGGGCAGTCTTATTCTTTATATGGCTCATAAAACTAGGATTTGTTTTTAATGATGAACTAGAACCTGTATCTTCTGCAAGATATAAGCCAGAAGCCACACAATAGGGGCATTTATTTAGACTTCAGAAAGAAGCCTGATAAAAACTGGATGTTAATTATAAAAGGGAATACAGGAATAGCACTCTGTTAAGAGCTCTGTTTAAAAGTGTGTTTTGATGATTTTTCTTTTGAGTCAATTTCATCCACTCTCTTATCACATCACACCACATCTTTTCAGCAGTCATTCAATACCAACATACAAATGCTGTATAGCTTTCTTCCCATTATCAATATGAATGAAGTGCCCTACCAAAAAGGGTCAGGAAAGCCATTGCCCTTTCCTTTTGTAATTGTTTCCCAAAAAAAACACTTCTCTTGTGTTGTCTGCAAGGAAATGACCAGGTCAACATGCACTCCTTTAACCTTGTCAGCTCTAACATAAAAGAAATAACAGTTCATACACTGGAAAACAATGCCAAATGCCTAGCACGGCTGAATGCTTTACTACACACAATTTTCCCCTGAAGAATAAATGCAAGGTATTTGAAGGAGATGCTAGTAGTGTCATTTGATGCAAAAGGGTGCACAACTTTTCCTGTACGGCACTTAGAGTCTTCAGTGGCTGAGAGACTACAAGACACCGCATGCAGCTGAGAGGATGGAGAGATCTGGGAATAGATACAAAGCACCAGTTCCCCAGTCAGCTTACAGACCTACAGGGAAGGATGACTGCAGCACAGCATGCATGGTGATCCCATATAGCCAGCCTTACCATCTGCTCCAGCCACTTCTGCACCTAGAAAGTAAGACTGCACTGTAGTACCTGCCTTGAAAATTCACTGTCAAGACCTCCAGGCAAGCAGGAAGAGTCTTCATTTCACCATATATGAAAATACCTGTGGCCAGGAGCAATAGCTGTCCATGGCTTACACTGTGATAATTTCAGCCAGTGATTAGAACAGAACAGACTCTCATCAACCTCATTTAATTAACTCGTAAGGGAATTGTCTGTGGATCAGAGATTATGAATTGGGGGACATATAGACACCATCTGAAATCCTGTTTTTTCACCAACTACTAATTACAAAACTCTCACTGATAGAAATGGTGCAAAATTTCATCAATTTAAACTAAAAATGGAAATCCCTGTAGGAAAATGAGAATGGGTCACGTAGGGTTAAAGGAAGGACATTTGACTGTCATGGTAAGCCAGCTAATGTGTTTAACATTATCTGTTTACTTAGCTGAGGCAATTTATCTCACTTCATTGCTAAACATCTTCTGTGGGGAGTAGGAGTGTTGGGGCTTGGGGGAATTTGTGGGGGTTCACTGAAGGTGTGGGTGTGTTCTTTTTTTTTCATTAATCATAGTCTGTAGGTTATTTAAGTCAGATAAGCCGCTTTCATTGTTTTGGTTTTTTTTGTTTAATATTTGTAACCTTAAATTCTGATTAGAACCTGCAGGGTCTAATGACATTTGGTCTGCGTCAGATCATACAAATAATTTGCTAGTTTTAGTGCACCTTCTTCTATGTTTCAACCATTCCTTAATTATCCATCTTGTGGCAGAAAATGTCTTCTCATTCTCCTTCATTCTTTGAAATATTTAGTGAATAAAGTTCTTGCTATTTCAAACCATTCTACAGAAGCAAGACCTAAATTCTCACTGATGTATCTGAAGGCTGTATAAGCTGCTCTCTGAAACAGGGATGTCTAGGGTGTAATGCATTGAAATATGAGGCCTATGTGAATGTGGAATTCTGTTTATTTTTATATGCATGCTTTCTAAATTTAAAATTAACTCCATCTAATTGTCTTTCAATAGACTTTTGTGTATTGTCTGAAGATCTCCATTTATGGAAAGGATCACTGAAATTATTTTTTTTCTTTTTCAATAATATAAATCAAGAGCAATTCTGAAAAAGTCTTCAATAGTTTTGCACTTTGGAAACTCAACTGCTTTGTAACTCATTTTCTCACTTATGGTGCCATTCAAAACTGGGTGCAAAGTAACACCATATTGCCAAACTTTGCTAGACTACTATGAATAACAAGATTAACTACAGGAAATTTAGTGACCTGAAATTTTTTTGGGTCAGTTTATGACGAGGAGCAACATGTTCTTTCATTCCTGATTAGGGCTGGGGGTCATTTCAGCAGTATATTTCACTTGTTGACATAAGTTGTTTCAATTCTTTGCTACAAAGTTCCTTGTGTGAATAAATTTCAACATATCTGTACCTTAGTTTTACCCCAATAGATTTTCCTTGCTGAATTATTTCTAATGAAATATATAGAATTAATTCAATAAAAATGTTGTGATTAGTAAAACAAATCCATGGGTCAGTTCCACTACAATCAATTAAACATTTCTGTCAGCTCTGCATTGTAATTCCAGTCTTGGATTTCAGTGGACCAGAAAGAATGACAATGAAATATAATGTGATTATTTTAAAGAAAATAGGTCCAGTAATGGAGAAGAGTAAAGGAAAAAGATTGAAAAAATCATTCTTTAATGAAGACATCATTCACCAGGCACATGATTCAAAGCTTCTAAAAGCCAAAGGAAAGCCTTGCAATACCACATAAATTTCCTTGAGATTAATATTTGATTTTGTCTCAAAAATGCAAGAGTTGGAGCCCGGTGAAAGTCCCTCTATTTCTACTTCACAGACTAAATGTTTATTTCTTTACTTGGTATTGAAGACCTATCTAAGATCTACAGAATTATAGGTTATAAGCTAGTAAGACCTGATAATTTTTGACAGACTCAAGCAGTGAGCTACTGATCCCCTTCCTGAGTAGGATAAATAGAGAATTGTTTCCTTTCATAACTGGAGTACTTGGTTCTGACTAGTTTATTCATTTTTCCTGACCTTTTTTTATCCTTATGCCTGGTTTTCCAGTACACTTCTCTCCTCAGGTTTTAACACAGCAGAACAGTAAGCCTTGCAGGCAGCTTTTAGTTTCAACAGACATGGAAACAAGACAATGCACTGCAGCAGAAAATTAGGTAAGCTTTATTCTCACTCCCTGTAGTAAAACAGATTACCCACCACAAGGACTGAAATGTGTGGACCAGGCCTCCCAGAATGAAAACACATGCATCTCCTAAAGGAACTAAATAATCTCTTCCTGGGAATCTCCCACTCCCCCAGTGTCAAGGATGATAAAATATAACATGCAGATTTATTGAGACTAGCTCTATGCTTGTGTGTATGGAAAGAAAAAGGACATAAAAAGTCATGCCTCCCTGTACTTGTCTTGCAGCAGCATTCCCATACTGAGCAGTTGTTAAGTTTGAGAAGACTGCTGGGAGCAAATGCTGGCATTAATTAACCTAACCAAACTAGGTCAGGAAAGGAAGAGGGTTATGACCACTTAGCCTGACATCTTCTGGTAAGAGATTTAGAGCCAAACAAGCCTTTTGTAATCTTTGCAGTTGCCTATAAGTCAGTTGAAAATATCATTTAGTTTTTAATAAAGATTTAACTTGAACTGGACATGAGTTGCTATTATGGTACTACTTGTCTAGAAATACTGCACAGATTAAATAAGAGAAAGCTCTGGAAACTTAGTAAGAGCAGTGAAATTTCTGAAATAGTGTCAATGGTTTGGTTCAGTGTTCATTTTCTCTTTCTATACAGCTGGCATTTCATGGACTTGTGCATGTATAGGGATGAATGTATGTATTATGTATATTACATATATATTTTATGTATATGTATATTTTGAAAAGCTTTAAAAATGTCTCAAATAACACATATTCAAAATGGATCCTAAAATTTAGTTTCTATGGTACTGTGGCATCCTACTTTTACAAAACTAGTTCTCAAATTTCCACAAAGCTAATTGAACTTAAATGTTTACAGTTACATTTAAAGAACAAAATATCTTAATGCTTCGAACCTTTTTTGAAAATACGGGCCAACAAATTTCTCTCCCCCAAATCAGGTTGGAAATCACATAACGGGAGGACTTCTGTTATAAATCATTTGAAGAAATATTTTTCTCATGTAACTGCAGGTTAAGAAACTAATTCCTTATGGGAAATACAGTACAAAAATCAGGGTAATGATGATGGTGAAGAAGGTAAGGAAGAAAAGTTGAAGGGTAATCTCAAAAGTTAAGTAGATTGCAGGGGGAAGTTTAACAATGCCTTTTGAAATATTTTTTTCTCCTTTGAAGTCAACAATTTTGAGATGTTATCATGTGCTGATCATGAAATCTTATGTGATCATATTCTGATTAGTTCTTCCATTCCCCGAGGATCATTGCTGGCATAACATTATAACATTTTCTGGGTTGATTCGGCAAATTATATATAGAATTAAATTGTAATGCAGAATAATTTGTACTCTCTATCTTTTAGTATAATCCCTTGTGAGACTGATGAATCTTAAGAAAACAATTCCTTTTGCCTTAGGTGAAGTGGTTTTTTAGTCAAACAAGAAATTCAATCCATAGAGTATTTATATAGCAGCTTTTACCAGTGTTGAAACCAGTAATGTTACTTCTTTTAAAAGGCAAGGAAAAAAGTGTAATATTATATTATTTCACCACAATACCATCTTCCACTGTCCTGAGATGGCATGCTCATGTCTCACCTGTAATCTGATCACTGCGATTTTATGCTGTAAAAGAAGCTATATTAGGATATTAGGAGAAATGTTCACTTTCACATTCGTAAAACTCACTATTATATTAATTATTAATGCTTAAGCTGTAAAAGTACCTAAAGGCTGCAGTGATGATGAGTCCTTACGCTGGATATGCATGAACATTGAAAAAGTACATAAAACCTCTTCCAATTTCAGTGCAGTCAGCACAGGAGATAAAATCACCACTACTAGACATTTCAGACAATTTGTAACAAGTTGGGCACTGTGAGACTGTAAAGCTTTCAAAGTGGCAGTTGTTTCTTCCAAGCTTTCCAGCTAATTTTCAAAAGGTATAGGAATATATTGCTGATGAGGATGCAACATTTCAATGACTATGCAGACTGTACTATTACATCTTTTTTGTTCATCCATCACCACACAACATCTGACACCTTGATAAATCATCATTTATTTTTGACTTAGTTTATGCATGATTTTTCTGCAATGTAGCTGATTATACTTGTTATGGATGCTAATTTTCAAAGGTTTGCAAAAAGTGGATAATTTTCCAGAGTCCAAGTCAGAAAAGATAGTAGTAATGTGAAATTTTTTCCATTTCACCTCAAAGCTAGCAATTCAACTTGGGATCAAATCAGAACAAATTGAAGTTGCAGCTATATAAACTTTTTTGCTCATCTGAACAAAGTGAATTTATTGTCTCCGTTCAGTTTCCAGTGTCCTATGCCACAAATAAAAAAAAAAAAAAAAAAAAAGTAACGTTCCCACTCAATTGCTGTAATTGCTGTCATACTTTCAGGGAAAGGATATTCCTTTCATAGACATAAACAGTTCTGCAAGTCACAAGTGTAACAGAGAAAAACTGATAGCAATTTTCCCCCCAAAAAAATTCAGACATGTTCTGTACATTTAGTTTATATTGCTGTCTGTGCCTTATTTTGGAGTATGGTAATAGTCATAGCAATTACTATATCTAAAACCCTAGGTGTGTATAACCCCTGCTCTTAAAGAGCTGGAATCACAGAATCACAGAATTGTTGGTGTTGGAAGGGACCTCTGGAGATCATCCAGTCCAACCTGCCTGTCAAAACAGTATCACCTCAAGCAGATTACACAGGAACATGTCCAGGTGGGTTTTCAATGTCTCCAGAAAGGGAGATTCCAGAACCTCCGTGAGCAGCCTGTTCCAGTGCTCTGCCACTCTCAATGTGAGGAAGTTCTTCCTCATGTTGATGGGACTTCTTGTGTTTTAGTTTATGGTTGTTATTTCTTATCTTGTCACTGGTCACCACTGAAAAGAGTCTGGCACTATCCTGTTCACACACACACCTTTGAGATATTTTTTATATATATATTGATGAGATCCGCTTTCAGTTTTCTCTTCTTTAGACTAAACAGGCCCAGCTCCTGCAGTCTCTCCTCATAAGAGAGATGCTCCAGATTTCAGAAATTTTATGTAAGAGTGAAGTAACTAAAAACAAGGCATCAGTGATGAAAAGTCTACAAGTATAAAGCTTATACTGTATCATACTCATGTAGAAACCATGTGTGGGTGGGTTCAAAACATTGATGTATTGCATAGGAATAAGTTTTAAGACATCATAAAACCCCCACATGCTGCTTGATTCAGTCAATGCTATTTGGCTGGTTTTCTGGTGGGAATCAGAAGAGAAATAAAACCTGAAGACAAGAGAAGAGGAGTGTCTTTTTAGTCAGGGAAGGCATGCCATGATCATCTTTGCAAAGGAAAATTCCACTAGTATAAAACTAGAGAGACAAGAATTATACTGCAGCTTGAAACTAAAAGTGGAGGAAATCTGTTTCATGCTCAAAGCTATGGGGAAAAGCTGATTCGTGCATGGCAGAAAAAATATGTTTCAAGAAGCATAAAGAGGAGGATTTAATAATGAAAGCAGGAATAGATTAGTAAGAGATAGTGCTGGTGAGTTGGATGGATATTTTTCATGATGCCACAGAAGCAAAACTAAGACAGAAGTAGAAAAAGTATGAGTATTAACCAAAAATAACTGAGGGCCTGTCATTCTGTTCCTCTAAAAGTATTTACACATATGAAAACAACTTTATACAAAGTATGCTATGTTGGAATTTTCAAGCATGTCATATTATTTTTTCATAAGACTGCTCTGGTTTAGCAGTGTGGAGAGACTAACAGAAAGAACTTGCACTTCTCACAGAGAGTAAGGTTTGTTTCAAAATGCAAAATATACAAAACAACAGTAAATATATATTTAATAATTTGGATGAACTTTGAAGAATTTCCATACATACTGTGACTTGTTTTTAAATTTTACTTTCTTAAAAGTCAATACATTTCAAGAAGTTCCTGTTGATTCACACTAGCCTAGTAGCAGCATATTTCCATAGCATCAGTCAAACATAATCACTGCTGTAATACCTATTCCCAAAATAATTCCCCTTCCCTTTTCCCTGAAAGATTGAAACTGGTAGCAAATCTCAGTCTCTACCTACAGAGAAGGATGTGTTTCAAAGGATGATGGCTCTCTTAGGCAAAGGGAAAAGAAAAAAGAGGGAGCTGCAAGTGAGCTGACAGCATCAAGCGAGTACATGATGCTTGATCAATGCTTGTCTTTGTCAGAGATGTTCTTTAGGGAAATTTTCCATTGCAGATGTCATACACTAAATGAAGTGGAACGGAATTAATACAGAACCTGCAAGACTAACAATGAAATTTTCTGGGCTGCAGTTCTTTGTTGATCTCCTTTTACAACAGCTCTTTAAATTGTCTACATTTAGAAATTAATTGATATACCCTAGCTCTAAACCTTTGATATTTAAACATCTTATGATCTCAAACAGACATGACAACATTAATTTTTTCTTAATTAAAAAAAAAAAAAAAGAACTTGCAACCTATTTATATAGAACATTGACACCAAAGTATAATAAAACATTGTTTGTTTGGATTTTTTTGACCCAATACAGGTGGGGAACATTGGAGAAAACAACAATGATGTAGCAACTCTACAAATTTTGTGTTAAGGAAAGGGAATTGAGTAGGGATTTGTTATAGCTATCCACAGACCAAAAACAGAAATAAGACATCCCTCTGATAAAATGCCACAGATATTGAACAGGTTAATCAATATAAGAGGAGGTTCTGTAAAAAGGAATAATTCCATCAGCATTACACGCCAGTAATAAAGGTGATAGTATTTTCTTACATTAGAGTGTTGTGTCAAATGTAACATCTTGGTCATTATCTCTTACTGTTGTTGCCTCCGTTGTTGCACATGGTGAAAAAAGAGATTTTGATAAAAGACTGAAGAACAAAAAGGTGTCCATTATATACTCTTCCACACAAGGAGATGGACATTCTGTGTGTGGAATTAAAATACTTATTGTTTCCACACTCACTCGGCAATGAGCCCTGGTTTGGTTTTTGTGGGTTTTTTTTTCTTTTTCTTTTCTTTTTACCTTCCTTTTTTTAACAGGATATTCCGTTCATTTCTAATTCCGCTTAGGACCCACTTTAGTAATACTTTCTGCCTTAGATTAATTACCCTGATCTAATTCATTTAGTGGAGGACAGCTGTGGTACGTGGGTTGCCCACTGATGTATTGTGTTAAATGACGCCCATCTGTCATTGCAGCATATCAGCATGGATGCAGTGTCATCCACTTCATTGGCTCTGCTGAGATGTGAAGTACAGCTACAATGTTTACCACTGTTGTTAATTTAATATCTACACCTTTAATAACCTGACTGCTGTCATTTGCTGAACAATGATACATGATGGCCAGCAAACAGCCAGATAGAAGGCATTAACTTGACAGTGTAGTAGACCATTTGGTACAGTTAATTACAGCACTTCTGGGCAAACTTGCTGTTGAGGGTCTTGTAGGGCATTCCCATGCAAAAGTGTCATATTGGAAATAAAGGTAACAATGTTAACAATGATTCTGACAAGTACAAACATTAGCCCATTCTATTGACTCAAGTGGTATTTTTTTATTTTCTCTTATGCATGATTGGTCTCCTGCTCTTTTCTCTAAAATGTTGGGCGTTGCACACCCAAACACACACTGTCATTTCAGTCCAGAGGTTTATAGGCATGTCTGCAAAACCACTGTGGGTTTCTCAATGTACAAGTGTCAGGTTTGGTCATTGACCCCCTAATGAATGTGAAGAAGAAGTAACCCATTCAAAGGATTCTATCTGTGGTTTTCTTTCTGAATAGTAAAGGTAAGGAAAAAATTGGTAAATAGTTATCACAAAAGTTCTCTTACACTGTAGAGAAAAATATGAATATTGGTGTTCAAGGATTCTGTAGAGGGATACTTTATAAAGCCCTAGTATTTAGTGGGTAGAATTACATGAAGACTTCACTGAACAGAAAAACAAATACATCTGAAAAAAATTACTATGTACTCTAAGCCCACTTTCCTGTACTATTGCTGACAGAAATAGACAGACATACCCAACCACACTCATTTTCAAGGAGCTTGGGAAACCCATATGATTGCCTATGGCTCATAATGTGTGATTAGTGTTTTAAGACTCTTGGCCGTTTGCCTCCAGCAGGGAAAAATTACTTTTACACATATTTTCTATTCAATTTTACATTGTCCAAGAGCAGAGGGATTTGCTAGAGTTTTTAGGGATTTGCGACTTCGTCTTTGTTCACCTGTTTTGTAGTTGTAAAATTGGGACTTTCCTATCTCAGCTAGCATTGCAGTAAACACCTTGAAGACCTTCATGTACAACACTAACAGACAGGCCTGAGAGCTGGCTGCCAAAGTTCCACATTAGGTGAGATGATGCACCCTGTCCCCAGGCTAGTTTAGTTAAGATAAGCCTGGAAGCTTCTGTAGACATATAAGAGTAAATCACTGTAGTCAACACTGCAGAAGTAATATGACTACATTAAAATTGAGCTACTTGTGACTCTTTAGACTGAATGACCCATTTACAACTGGATTAGGGTTGTTTTAAGAATGAGTCAAAAACAAAGATGAAAATCCCTTCTGCAGTATGAAGACCTGCAGCGAGAAGCCTGAGGGTATAGCAACAATAGATGCTTAGAAATCTCTGTAAAGAATAGCTTCATACCATTCATGAAAGAAAGATATGACTCCCCATTCCCCCACACTTAGATAAACTGACCAAGCATCTTCCTGTGGAGATTGCCTTCGCAGAACTTGCAAGAGTTTCTTTAACATATTCCTGAATAATAATGATGTAATATTAACAATGATGCAGAATTCACACTACTGACCATAGGAGATATGATGCATTTTGGAAAGTATGTACATTGCCACACTTTTTAGAAATAAGCCAAAATAGTTTTAGCTATAAAGCTAAGGGTTAATTAACAACAAAACTCTCATTTTGATTAGCCAAAACGCCATCCATCTACTACTTTTCTTTTAAGAAGTATTCTACAAGGAGTCAACATCCACAATAATTTTAGTATGCCAATTCTTAAAAGCTTTTTCTATTTTTAATTAGAAATCTCAGATTAACAGAAACATCATAGAGAGTGAGTTCCAACTGATAATATCCAACTGTTCTTTTAATATATTTTCTACCTTTTTCCATCATACAAAGAAATATTAGAAGCTACCAAACTGTGAATAAGGTGTCTGCAAAGATCCTGAATGTGAAGCCATGGAGGCACTCCACATAAATACCTTTGCTGGCTGCTGTGAAATGCCCATAGTCAGCTATGAATGCAGATGAACAGGTACTTGGGTACAATACAGTTAGAACAAAGCTGTTGAATCTCATTCTGCTCTGAATCCATTTACAGGTTGACAATGACAAATTTTGCATGGTTTTGAGAAGAAACATGGGCCCAAATCTTTCGGTTTTTAAGGCCTTAAAAAATGGCTCATGTGCTTATGTTCGCAAGAAGGAAACAAGAGATTGCTTTAACAGAATGGGTATTTCTTAGGTTCAACTGAAAAGATTTTTCTTTAAAGCAGACCTCCTGAGATCTCACACACACAAAAACTTGGAGATAGATAGATAGATAGATAGTGTCTACAGAAAGACAAAGAGGCAAGTCTATTTTAATTGGTTCAGTTTTCAACTTTTTCATTTTCTTTTTAGAGTAACTCTCTGGGGCACCGTGGAAGTTATCTTAAGAATATATTTGCACATGCATCCATGTGGCATATTGCTTCTCACTTAGAGCTGTTTTTCTTTTACCTAGCAATCTCATGTGGTTTACCAAGACCAAGTGCAAGGTGCTGCACCTGAGCTGGGGCAACCTCTGGTATCAATACAGTCTTTGGGATGAACAGCTTTGTGAGCAGCCCTGCCAAGAAGGACTTGAGGGTGCTGGTGGGTGAGAGGCTGGACATGAGCTGACAATGTGCACTTGCAGGTCAGAAAGCCAGTTGTTTCCTGGACAGCATCAGAAGGAGGTGATTCTGATGAAGGGAGGTGATTCTGCCCCTCTACTCTGCTCTGGTGAATACCCATGTGGAGCACTTCATTCAGCTCTGGGGTCCTCAGCACAGGAAAGATACCAACCTGTTGGAGCGAGTCCAGAGGAGCACCACCAAGATGATTAGAGAGATAGAGCACCAACCCTGTAAGGAAGGGCTGAGAGAATTGGGATTGTTCAGCCTGGAAAAGAGAAGGCTTCAGGGGTGACCTGATTGCAACCTTCCATTATCTGAAGGGAACCTACAAGAAAGCAGGAGAGGGACTTTTTACACAGACATGTAATAATAGGACAAGGGGGAATGGCTTGAAACTGAGACAGTAGGTTTAGATTAGATATTAGGAAGAAATTCTTTATTGTGAAGATGGTGAGGCACTCAAAGATGTTGACAGAGAAACTGTGGATGCCCCATCCCTGGAAGCGTTCAAGGCCAGATTGCATGGGGCTCTGACCAACCTGGTTTAGTGGAAGCAGAAAGCAGAAAACAGTGGTATGCAATGTAAAGCAGACTTTTTCCTAACTAGTCTGAAGAAGGAAGCAAAAGTGTTCAGGAATGACATATGCATGCTCCTAACTATGAAGACATTAAGATCCATAAACAGAAAGTAACAGCCATTTCCCAAAGAGACAGTGATGTGTTAAAGTCATCATGCAAGGCAATCTTAAAAAAACCCCACAGGTCCAATCACCTTTCTTTAAAAAAGTTTTCATTCAGGCTGCAACTGTCACAGAAATTGTCCACCAAAGTAACTGATAGAACAAAGCACTTCTGTTGCAAACTGATGTAAGAAGTCTCTGGGATAGAGAGTAAGGTAAGAAAAGAATATGAATGCACTGAGGAAGAAAATTGTCTATTTACTTACAGTTTAACATTAGTGCATGGGCATAGCTGCATAAACCAGTAGAAATAAATTAGGGCTGGAAGTTACAAAATTACTCCTGATCATTAGAGGCTCTGCCACTGCATTCCAAGAGGAGTGACTAGAGCTAATGGCCTACCTGATATCAGGATGAAATTTTATAAATTTATAACTAGGATCATTGGGCAAGAGAACTATCTGTCTAGGCTGTGGAATGGGTTAAGACAACCCTGTACAAACCTAGAAAGTAATTGTATGTTCCCATGGCCTGGAAATGCTAACTCAGATTCCATAAAACACAGTCATGGCACTGTCATCCTACTCATGAGCTATCAAACTGCCTCTTGTCATTTTGCAGGGTTAAATGAATATTCACAGTGGCAAATATTGAAATCAAGGAGTCTAATCTCTAACTATCCAACCAGTCAAGTAAAGGATTGTTCTGAGATTTTCTCTCTTGCTCAGCCTCTAAATATATTTTCTACAGGAAAGGATGTCTTGTGCAGGGTGGAGTGACGTATCCTTTCGTGTCCACAATGTGGAAAATTTGATTAAGCCATTACTGAGGAGTGAGAGCTTTTTGTTCAGAGCATCAAATCAAAAAGAGAGTAGTACCATTGCAGTGCCTAAATTTTTGGAACATTTTTGTTTAAAAGAAGTTACTACATTACTTTGAAATGCAGTGTCTGAAGTGAGTTAATTGCAATTATGTGCATAGACTTAGTGGAAAATAGATCTAGAGTCTGTTTTACCAAGCAAGATAATTGCACACCTTTTCTATGTAATTTGAATGATATTACTGGCTATCAATGAACTGCTAAACTTTGGAATTAGAGTAATATTGCTATTCTTTTCAGTTCAAAGATAAAATGTGTAAAGAAATAACTATATAGAAAAGACTTTTTGTGACTTCCATGAATTTTATTTTTTGGCAGTTTCTGAAAAATGCTTCCCCTCCAAAAAGAAAGTCACCCTTGTTCATACATCCTAGCTACTTTCAATTTAAGACTGTACATCATAAAAGCAAGGACAATCTAAGGTTAAGAAAAGAAAGTTCCTTCTTTTCTAAAAGAGATCTGTGACCAGGGCAATAGCCCTTGAAAGGGCCAGATTCCTAATCAGAAGCCGTTCCAGTAGGACTGTTGAGGGACACTGTAGGGAAACAACTTGGAAAATGAATGAGACTCTTTAAATATTATGTATGGTGAAAGTCCCTGCCACACTCAGTTGATTCATATAAATTTGAGGTCAATTTTGCAGAGAGCTTGCTGGCTTTTAGAATTTAGCAATTTCAAAATACATTCAGCCATTTACTCAAACCCTAGGAATTCCTACTTGTGTATACTACAAAACAGAAAAAAACAATTAACAATAGCAAAAAAAAATGCCAACATTGCTATGCTATACATGCCTAGCCAGGCTTATTGGTGCCCATGGGCCTGACTTGATGTGCTGTTCGTCCTTATTGTTGATCGCTACACTAAGTCTTGAGAGAATAAACAAAAGCAGGTAAACAGAGTGGTATTTCTTTTGCTTCTTAGGGCAAGGTGGAACATCAAAACTGGTTTTGCAGCTGAGCAGGAGCTCCTAAGCGTCTGAGAGACAGTAAAATGAGTCATAAACTTCAGTCTTTCTCTAGGCAGAAGATTGAAAATGGGTCCTTGGCCAGCACTGTGGCTCAGGTCTGTGCCAGAAACCTTACACATCTCCCGCTGCCAGGTTTGCACGCATTGACCCTCTGCCTTCCTCCAGGCCTCGTTAAGGCTTTCTGAGTCCCACTGCTGGACTGAGTTAAAAACAGTAGCAGGTACTGATGATATCAGTCTTAGCACTCTAATAAACATAGTTATCTGCCCATGCAAATAAGCTGAGCTTTGCAGAGAAAGTCGTATGCAAATGTTCTGAGTTCACACAGTTTTTGCTGTATGTTTTCAAAGCTAAGTTCTTAATTTCTCTTTCAGATACTGTCTAGTGGCAGTTGGTGTTGTATACTACCTAAAATGACCCTTCAAGATGATTCCCTTAATCTTGCAAAGGAAAATAAATACTATATAGACAAGGAAAAACTTTGCTTAGGGTTGTTATTTGCATGAAAGTTTTATAAATTAGTAACAGTACTGCTGAAATTGTTAACAGTATTTTATTTGTTAGAATATTGATCTTGTTCATCTTACTCAGTTGGAATATCTTAGCTCAAAGGCATCTTTGACTCAATGGAAGTTTAGTTTTAGAAGAAAGAACAAAAGGAAATGATGTATTTCTTTCTTTCACTTTCTTGTTCTAAAACAAGGCAACAGAAATCCCTCAGAAAAAGGAGCAAAAAATCTCCTTATTTAGCAAAAACTAAATTTGTCTAATTACTTAATTAATAGTAATTCAAGTGCACTTAAACATCACTTAAATGAATACTTCCTTGTCCCCTTGTCTGTGTATCATTAACAAGAGTCACACCTACTCTGAATCCTAACTATGAAGACATTAATGCAGCATAAAATAAAGAAAAAGCAAGCAAGTTAATATCATGACCTTCACAATAATTTTGTGGATTTTACATAAACTATCCTTCTGTGCTGACAGCAGTTGTAACCACAGTTAAACTAATTCTGCATAATCACAAAAGGAAGAGCATTTCATAAAATCTTACCCTTTGTGCCAATCCATCCTTAGTAGAAAAACTTGATCCTTTTAAAGAGAAGAAACCTCCTGTTGCCTTCCATGAGTCAAGTGAAAAATCAACAACAGATTAATTTCCATTCACCCCTGCTCATCTACATGTGACAGATAAAGTCCTTGGCTCATTCAGCTGAGCATAGTTTGATTTATATCAATGAATCTATGCAGGTGATGTCTTTAAAAATTCAATTTTTTATTAGTTGCAAGTAAAGCTTCTTTTTCACTTGTATTTTGTGGTATTTGACACACAAATGACAAAATGCTTCCTAGGGAAACATTTTCTGCCTGGGGTTCTGCTGGTAGCTTAGATCTCGTATTAAAAAAAAAAAAAAAAAGGGGTATATATGTTACATTATGCAAGTGAAGTTATAAAAAATAGTTTTAAAGTTTGCTTGCTACTGTAAAAAAAAAAAACATAAGTAATGTGATGTGAACTGTATACCCTTTCCCCTAGAATATGTTTCAGATATATAGTATCTTCTGGCTCTTTGGGATTAAGTATATTGAAAACAGGAAAATTATTAAAGAGTGAGTACTATATTTTTCATTATAGATTTCCTCTGCACAGTAATGAAAACTGAATAAGCAGATTAAAAACTGATTTAAAAATTAATCCTCAAATCTCTTCTTCAAGAGATTTTGGTCTTCAATTAGTAATTCAAGATTTATAAAATTCACATTGTAGAGACTAAGATTTACATTATTTTCATGGCTGCTGCAAATAACCTGGGTATAACTGACATGAAATGAAATTCCCTCAATCCTATTTTAATATCAGACTTAATGAGTAAAATAAAAATAAATTACATATTAATTTGCTTACACTAATGTTCATTGGGAATAAATTATTATCACACTAGCTTACTTCAAAAAATTATATGACAAAGTTATTTCTAGAAAAAATACAGTTCTGACAGCTTTCAGATAAGAGAAAATTCAGAAGTAGGTGTTTATTTACTGAATTTTAAACCCTGAGTAAAATCCTGATCCCACAAAAGACTATGGCTAAACATACAATGGTTACAGTAGGATATTTACACCTATTTTTAAGAAAATATTATTATGTTTGCTGTTCTTGAGATGCTCAGATTTTTCTTACTCTGGTATGAAAAAATCTGTAGGTGACATCTCTCTAGCAAAATTGATTTAACTGGGAAATAATTATAGTCTTTTTACTATTTCCTATTGGTTTTGCTAAATCTGAAACAAATTTCTCCCCAAAAACATTTAATACCTTAGTGACTAAAATACATTAAAGCCAATTTGGTGAAAATACAGAACCAAAGACTTTTTAACAAGTGAATGTGAATCTGTATGTCTTACCAAGATGATTCCTTGTAGATTTTGTTTCATAGTCTAAGTTTTACAATAGTAGACTTTTTAAAGAAGTTACTTGGTTTTAGTTTATTTTACTTCCCTTATTTATATTTAGATCTAGACTCAGGAAAACAAAAAAGCAAACAAACAGCAATAGAAACCACAACCTGAAAAAAATAAAATAAAAATAAAATAAAATAAAATGTAGAGGTTGATTTCCTTCTTCAGGGCTGTTATCAGTTCAGTAGATGCTGAATACTACAGGTTTTTCTATAGTGCAGTCATTTGTTTCTTTGATAGCTGTGGGAGCGCAGTTTAAGTTTACTAAAGCACAACTATCTCAAAGTGTATCAGATTTCCTTCCATTTCCCTACCTGCTGCTAACAATGTTTACAATATATAGAACATATCTGCTCACATATATAGATAGATAGAGAAAATAATTAGAAATTGTACATGTAGCTAACAACATTCTCCTTCTTAACCCAAAACAGCCGTTTAATTTTCATGGTGACAGACTGCTCTGAAATATAAAGAATGTCCTTTCTTTCTCTCTGGCCCCTTTGTTCATCCAGCTGCAGACCTGTTTCATTCAGAAAAGCAATGAAAAATTGTGGGTTAAAACTAAGTTTTCTTTTGTAGGACTAGGATCATTATTTTCAATCGTATTGTCAAAAATGCATCACATGCTTCTTCTGGAATAATCTATGCAAGAAAAAAAGGTCTAAGTTGGCCCAGATGACTACCTCTGAAGATCTGCAAAGTCCAGCTGTGGTATTTGGGATAGCCTAAGAAGAAATTGGTTTGCAATATTGATCCATTTCATTACTGCAGTGAAAAAATGAGATATCTTACTTCTTTTGCTTGAACTTTGTCACCCAGTGGCAGACCTGCTCACAAAGCAGGGAGTTTTGTTAGTGTGTAGTGTTTGTGCCTAAATGTATATATTGTCTCCAAAACTATCAGATTAAGTAACTGAATGGTGAGAGATGGGGTGTATCATTATGGGCATGATAACATAGGCATATGCCTTACAAACAAGTAAGCTGGTTTATGCTTGGTGTGCTTAGTGACCCTGGACAGAGAACTCGTATCATTTGTAAACAGACTCAATAAAACTGCTGAATTTTTTGTAATTTTTTTCCCATTTGAGTTTAGGCTCAAAAAACCCCATCTTTGCATAATGTAGTCTAACTTCCAATATTGTAATAATGTTCCTTTAATTTCAACTATACTGAGTGCATTAGCATGTTCTTGATAGAACATCCTCCAAGAAAGCCTAATTTGAGGATGTCAAATGGGGGACAACTCACCATTTGATTCTTTATCCAACAATTAAGCACCATCACTGTGAAAAAATCCTGTCTTATTTTGGAAAACAAAAGCAGATCAGGATACTTTTCCCCTTTTGGAGAATAAGTTTGTGTCTACTTGCTATACCTATGTCAAAGAAATTTTTAGAATATTAGTTTAAGTTTGAACAAAGGTACTGATTGAAGAGAAAGTAAAAAGAAAACAAAACAAAGCCCAAAACATTCTTTTACGATGTTTAACTCTTTCTTAGAGATAAAAGATCTGATTTATCAAAACACATAAAACCCAACAATTTCCTTCCCCAGCACACTTTTATATTTAGTAAGGACTCCCCTTGGCTTCATGATGGAGCCATTAGAAATGCTGCTGTGAAGCAGATTTCGGCCTGGCTTAAACTCTGGTTTAAACATACGTATTTGAAATGCTATGTGGATAGCCCTGAACACTCCAGTTATGTTCCTTGGTAAGAAGGGTAGTAAGACTCCTGTCAACCCTTTGTGTTTTGTATTTACAGGTGACATATTTGTGCAAAAGATGGAAAAAGATGTACAGTGACCTTTAAAATGTACTGTAGATGACTAAAGCAACCTGTAGTGCTCAATTCTCTATCACAAAGACGTAAGATCAGGCTGTGTAAATCAGCACGGTGTTAGGGACAGAAAAACACTGACCAAATGCAGGATTCAGAGAAGAAAACATTGCCCCATTTGCCATGGAGTTACGAAGCATGCAATTCATTGTAAAGTATTGATTGTTTTAAGGCTTTTTGCTCCCCTCTCTTTGTAATATCAGGCAAAGCAACTGTCTTGAAATAATAACTTTGAAGTGATTGTGGAAAAACATGTAACCTCTTGTTTTGACATCATGGAATGGGGTCAGTTAGTCATGAAACTATTTTGGCCCTTAAGTATTTTCTCCTTAAAACATTAGTCCAACTTCAATGACATGCCTTTTCATGCATGATCTGTAAGTCTAATTTTCCAGAGTGAACATTAATGGCAAAGTGAGCACTGTGTGTACTTGCATTTGCAGACAGCGCACATAATAGACAAATGTTTCTGCAAATGTGTTAGTGTCCCTGTGTACCTCCAAAAGCTCAAACATTTCCAAAACTTGAACATTTCCAAAACTTAAGAAGAAACAAACTACAATTGTTCCAAAAGACAGGTCTAGTCTTAAATTATGGGTGCAGAAAATGGATCCACTAATATGTAGCTGAGATACGCAGGGAAGAACCACGCTTGAGGAGGCCTTGTCTTTCACTTAATGCCTGGATGATTAATTCAGAGTAATTACTTAAATTCTAGATATCTAATTTTGATGAGATTACTCTTATCTTGAGTGGTTAGATTTAAAATGTAATTCTCTAATCTTTTTGTAAGATCCATCAATGTTCTAATTACCTACAACTTCATTTGATGCAGAGAAGTGTTTCACCATGTGCCACTGGTTTTGGATGACTAACCACAGCTCTGAATTAGGCACCATTACTGTATCTGATGATCTGAACCTAAATCAATTGGACCTGTGAGTGCTTAGCTCATGAAGGGAAATATGTTGCCTTTTGAAATAAGTTCCATGAGCTCAATTTCACATGTGGCAGAACAGTTAAATAAGCATACCTTTTCTGTATCAAAACTTTTGTTTAACAGTTCTCTGTCATTTTTTGTATTGTTTACCCTCTATTAATCTGGAGCTATTTTTCTGTGTACTGGCGATATTTTCTTCCAAATATATGAGAGTTACTAGAGTTTGTGTTACTATGGGTATGAATCAAAATGGAAAACCTGTCTTTGGTATTTTAGTTTTGGGAATTTTTTCAAAAATGGTAGAGAGGATTCTTCCTTTTCCCAGTCACTTAAAATATAATTTTTCTCATAGTCTGTCTGTGTTCTTCCAAGCCAGTCCACAAATCTAACACCCAGTGTCTGTGCTGGTTATCATATTTGATTTTGCTACCATGAAAAAGTCTGAAAAGTCTTTATTGTCACAATCTCTTTCTTAGCTCAAAGAAGGGTTTATGAGGTGAACTTTTTCCTTTCACAAAGACAATTCTAACTCTAAAGGACAACTGGAAATAAAAAGACTGAAGTCAGTGATGACACAACTGTGATTTATGCTGTCAAAAGCCTTTAAGGAGTTCTAAGAAACACCATTTTTAAAGACCACTAAAGTATTTTGTCTTTCCTTGTAAATTCAAAGCACACCAGCTTTTCTGTTCCCTTGACCTAGCACTTGCACATTTCATCTTACCCAGGATTTCTAGTAGATCAAGAACACTGATTGAAGTCCTGTAGGCTGTTACTGATTCAGCTATGCATTCTATAATCTGACAGGAAAAAAACCCAGTCATTTTCTATTGTGCGGTTTTCATGTGCACAAATGATAAAAGAAATTAAGATTTGTAGATGTTATTTATTCTATGAACTTGGGAAGATGTAATGGAAGTGAATACAAATAAGACACCTCTCAGCAAGATCTGCACTGTGAGTTTAGAAAACATGAGTTACCTCATTATCACAGAAATAGACCACAATATCTGCCTAAGGTGGTAATGGCTGTTCCTAAGCTTGCTTAAAATTCAAACACAAATGTCAAATTGCTATGTCTTTCAAGAAAGCTGTGTCTTACTTGAAATTTATTCATATAAGTTTTAAGAAATATCCCTCGGGGAAACAGAGCCTCAATTTTTCGTTACTACAGATAAAACAGGAAGCTATCTATGGGGCTACAAATATAAGACACAAGAGAAAGAAAAGAAGGCCTTCCAAATGGCACTGAATCCCAAAGCAGGCACTTTTAAAACAGGTAATTCACTCTATTCTGACTGTTTTAACCTTCTAATTCTCTTTTATTTCCTAAACCGAAATCCAACCTCGCTCCTTTTCAGATCAGGCACTGAAAGTTTTGTGTTTTATAGTAATAATACTCAAAAAGCAATTCAGATATGAGTGAACACAGTAGCTTATGTTTTCTGAATAATTTGTGGCAATCCTTTCAAAATAATTCACAGAGCCTGCATATTTGTGTGTATTGTTTACTATCAGAGAAAGTGGCAAAACCCCATGGTGCATAAGCCCAAACCAAAATGACAATAATGGTAAGACAGTAATAGCTAATTTTATGTGGTATAAATGGGAAAGGACTATAGAGGATGAAATATTGTGAAAGTTGCCCAATTGTTTTCAAGATGAACTACATTTTAAACATATCCTCTGAACTGCTTATAGGGATCTGGTTTGCAGAAGTCATTACTGACTTTAACAGCAGAGACACAGCTTTCAGTTGTGCTAAGGGTGAAACCTTCAAAATGTCTGGTATCCTGCAGTATCCTTCTACAGAGAAAAAAGGGCTTTGGGCAAGCAGCATGTGCATTTTCTAAATGAAGAGAAAGAGGAAGAAATAGTAGTAAAAAGCAATAATCTGATTTAAAAGTAAAAGCAAGACAAAACCTGTAAGTATGTACCATTTTGCATATTTTAATCAATGCTCAAGAAATTTATGCTCACTTTAAGGAGGGAAGACTCTAGTCCAGTGTGAAGTTAATACTGCAACGTGACAATTATTTTTAAACTTTAGGTCCATTTGAATCAAGTACAATTCTTTAAATTAAGAGGCTTAATGACAGAATTTTCATTAACCACAAGTCTCAAAGGCAAATGAGTTTTAAATTATTTCAGAGATTTATTTTATCTGTAAAACCTCATAACCTGCTTTTATGTTATTCAGTCTTACAAAAAGCTATTGAATGAATTCTAAAAAAATAGAAAAACAGTTAATGCTGTAAACAATTTGCATGCAGTCAAATACCAAAATGGTGCAGTGCTAAGCTTAGAGTATGACCTTTTATAATCTTCCAGAATCCCTTTGAATTACAATTCATTTTTCATCTTCTTACTACCATACCTTTAAACTAATAATCATCATTACTTTCATCAAATATTTTTTAGCATAGCCTAGTGCCATTCAAGTGTTAGGAAGATATTTTCAGTAAGATGCAAACAAGTAATAACAGGAAAGTTCATTGTGCAATACTTAGAAGTAACTGACTCTACACAGAGAAAATTACCCTTGTTCAACAACCATTTTCACAGGTGAATGCCTAATTATATAAACATCAATTTATGAGAACATCAGGGTAATTTTAAGCTTGTAAACAGGACTACAGGTGAAAATTACAGACATATAATTTATCTGGTTGGAGCCCAAAAGTTGGCCAGAACACAGTAATAGCAGAAAAGAGTATATTATATACTTTGTAGTACTACAATCAAGTCTCATATTTTGAATTTAGGATGAATCTTATTTAACTTTACCTATCATAAAAATTAGAGTCCTATTTAAAGATAGTAATTGAGACTTCTATTATAATCATAAAAAGATTTACACATCTCAAAAGAATATCTTCATATAGATGTACAGCATGGTGACACCTTAGTTTCAGACAAGGTAAGATGAATCTCCAGTTACATCTGTTTAACTTACAGTGGGAATGATGATAACTAAATACCACTATACCAAGAAGACAGAAAACATTTAGAAATAAAGAAGAAATGTTGAAATATAATCATGTTATAGACTCCTCAGACAATGACATTAACATTCTATCATCATGGAAACACTTGTGAAATTATCACTATCAGCACCATTTCACAGCTTAAAACAAGGCAATGTAAACTCAAATTTCCCTTTGTTATAGCACAGACTGGTGTTGTATCCCCAAATGGCCTAAGGAAGCACACTTGCGTAGGCATTTCCTAGTAATATTCTTAAACTTTTTGCCACTACTGAAAAATAAAAAGAGGAGCTCACTGCTTGCAATTTATGACTAAAATATGCTTGTGTCTGAGTGATGGACTGTACTGGTTGAAGCCAACTCAGTACAAAACTGTTAAAGCATAATCGGGGAGTGCAGCACAGGCTAGGGTATACCCAGCTGGGGAGCAGCTCTGTGGAAAGGGACCTGAGGGATCTGCTGGACAACAAGTTCAATATGAGTGAACAGTGTCCCACTGCAGCAAATAACCAGTGAGATGCTGACTTACATCAACAGTGTCATCACCAGGTGAAATATATCCCACTATACATAGCACTTGTCAGACCACAACTGGAGTACTGTGTTCCCTTTTGGTTCCTGCTACACAAAACAGATGTGAACCCTATAGAGGATCCAGAGAAGTCCATCCACAAAGATGACCTAAGGACCAGGAAGCCTGCTGTATGATGAAAGGCTGAGAGAAGTGAGTTTGTTCAGCCTTGAGAAAATAAAAGCTAGGGGAGACCTTATCACCATGTTCCAGTATTTAAAAGGTATCTACAAAGAAGATGGAGACTCCCTTTTTACAAGGAGTCACATGGAAAAGATGAGGGGTAATGGTTACAAGGTACCCTTGGGATATTCTGATTGGACACAAGAGGAAAATTCTTCATAATGAGAACAATGAGCAGTTGGAATAATCTCCACAGGGAAGTGGTGGATTCCCTGACATTGGACACTTTGGAGATCTAGTTGGTCAGGATGCTGGTCCATCTTGCCTAGATGGTGCTTTTTGCCAAGCACATTTGGCCCAGATGATCCTTGAGGTCCCATCCAACCTGTTATTCTATGGTTCTGTGATTTAAGTACCTCTGTTTTGGATCTTGATGACTTGTCCTTTGAAAAGCAGATTAGTGGGGAGTTAAAAATGTTGAAATAATGATGTCTCAATGTTTTATTTCTTGGCTATCATTAAATGACAGGTATGAGGATCACAAGATTTTAGAGAAGTTTGAGACTGAGAAGTTTAAGACTAAGAGAAGTACCTTTGGCTTTGTATGGGATGGTAGAACTTGAAGTCAAATACATTATAACTGAGTAAAGGATATATTTATATCCACATTGCATTTTAGGTGTTACTTAGATTTGTCATAAAAGGATGAGGCTGTATGGCAGTTGTGTATATTGAAGCTGTGTTGCTGAAAGGAAGAAGAAAGTTCTAAAATGGTTTCTTCCACAGTAATGAACAGCCTAAACACATTATATTAAACTTGGAAGAAGCAATGGATGTGAAAGAAAATATTTTCCTGTACCTGTCCCAGCTGATGAGACAAGACTTTCCTGAAGGCTCTGAAGTTCTGTAAAATTCTTTATTTGACATTTGTTAAATATAGTTTAATGACAATGACATTTTAGCCTAATTTTTCTTTTAATAGTTTTCATTAAAAATGCTTCATTTACTTTAATTTCCCATCTACTTTTCTTTCTGTTTAATGTATTCATTCATTTGCTATTTTGAAGAGAGTAGCCTAATCCAAATTTTCTAGATTTTTAAGAGTATAACTTAAAATCACAAACCTTGTAAATTTGCCTAGATATGGGGTAACAAATTCTAAGGATTTTTGTGGGATTATTTTTTTCATTTATTACAATGACAGTAAGTCATTATGTCCAAGATAACTGTTTCTGTTAATCCATATGTGTATGCCAAGGGTTATCCCTGGAAACAGATTCATATATTATTATGAAACTGCAATTTATAACACATATTCTTTTCTAAGAAAAATCTTTAATAATGATCTCCTGTAATGAATGTGATGAATTCAACATTCAGAGTAGAAGTTTTTGTCTCAAGATCTTCCTACAAAAGTAATTAGAACTCGTAGAATGCAATAAAGAGGTAAAAATGCTATGGGCTGAATATAACCTTACTTGGGGGAAAGAAAAGATTGAATGTTGATGTGAGGCTAAAACTCTGAGCAGGAACTCAATAAGCTCTTATTCTACACCATAATATTAAGACCCATATTCTTTGTGTTCCTGAATCTACTATAAAAAAATTCTGTGCCTGTGTGCGCCAGTATGTGCAGCTTTTGGGAATTCATTGGATCAAATTAATTCTTCAGCTAGATTAAGGATTTTAGTCCCTGTGATTTCTGACAGAAATAGTGGAAGTTTATGCAAGAATGTAATAATTTAACTTACTGTAATTAATATTCAGATTTCCAGTTTACATAAAATGTGTGCCCTAATTCACATTTCTTTTTAGTTCTTCATCTTAAATTGCAGTTTATTCCCTCAGTGTTAATCATCTATCACATTTTTCCCACCCAATTATATACTTTTGGATAGCCTCTCCCTATAGATGATCTCTGCGTACATTTTACTAAGATAAACAATTCAGAATTTGAGTCTATTCCACGGTGCTTTCATATATTCAAACAGACTTTTTTTGCATCTGTTTTGCTACTTCACTTTTCTTGAATCCATGTGTCTCACCAGACTGTTCAATGGCTTCAGTCTTTCTCTTTCTTTAATTCTGGGTCTTTTGCCTTCAGTGAAACACATCACTGGGCAACATGTAATATTCTGACTATTGACACTAGCAGACCCTGTGGACCTAAGTCAGTCTGAGTTTTGTAGGCTCAATTTCACAGTTAAAGTACATTGAGTATTTGTCATTACCCTTTTAGTGACTAATACACAAAGTAATTTTTCTTAATTTCTAACTGATCAATTTCCAGATAATATTAAAGTACCAAGTACCAAGCTCTATAAAATCCTATTTTACTACTTCAGTTCTCAATGTCTGCCTATTCTTTTTGTCAGATACCCTTCTGCTTCTGTATACAGATGATGTCTTGCAGGTTTGTGTCATGAGCATAGTTCCCTAGTACAACTGACTTTATGATAAGGTCACTAATGAAAACATTAAATAAAGTCCATGTAAAAGTATTTGTGAAGGACCCTGGTAATCATTTCTAGCTCCTGGATTCTGCCTTGTACACAATGTCATCTTCCTTATAGACAATTTCTTATCCACTTCACACTTGTACAAATCTTAATCTTGTCTTTGCTTGAGGTGAACAGGAATGAATGCAGTTGCACTGCTACTTCAGGTTACACTATCCAGTTATTTCAAGGGAACGATTCAATTACTCAAATTTCCACTGGCCCCAGTCCTCACAATTCCTAAGCCAGATTCATCTGTTTCTGTTGACGGTGCTTTTTAGTGTCTCAGTCTATTTCACACACTTTCTGTCTACCCCACAGAGTCTGATGGACTATTCAATTCTTCACTTTGTACAATGCCTTTTATCCTATCAAGCAGAAATATGGGGAAGAATTCACTTTTCTGAAATATGGAGGTGAGTATCATAATTGAAAAAAAAGCAAAAAACAAAAAAACAAACCAGAAGAAGCTCAAAAGTCTGAGCACTTTTAGCAGCTAAACTTGGAGAACAGATCTCTCTTTAAGTTCAAATTCAGGTCACTGTGAAGCTTAATCTATTAATGTGTGTGAAGCACTATGGTACTACAATGATCATCTCCATGGAAAAACTTGCTGACCTCTGAGAAATAAATGTCCATATATCTGGTCAACAGATGAAAAGCTATAGTGTCTTTGATGTTATCCCACTGCAGAAGCTACATAATATTCAGCAGACAGACCACAATTTTCCAATGCCCTGGATTCTAAGAAAGCCATAGTTTAGCTGGATAGAGATGTAGAACAACTTGACTCATTTCGCCAGAGTCTGGACTGAACAATTTTTTGTCTAAGAATTCTCAAAAATAGATAGAAAAAATTAACTCACACTTTCATTTTTTACAAAATACAGATCCACTTTTCAATTACAAGCCTAGTAGCTGTGAGATAAAGGACAAAAATGATATGTCACGACAAAAGAGTTTTAGTCATGTTGATGATGTTGAAAAAGCTGCAGGCTGCATTTTCAAATTCTGCACAAAAAGAGCTTATATCCAGTGATACAAGCCACATATGTATATAGCTAATGAGATGGGTTTAATGATTAATTGACAGTGATGAAATAGGCCCCAATTCAGTATTGCATGTAATAGCATCATAAAATTATTTCCTTCCCATTAAAAGGGAGAAGAAAGCATCTATTAAAATATTTCATTTATACTTTTATTTATTGAAAGCAAACCACTAATTTCCTTAGTTTAGAGGCATACAAATAAGCTATCCATTAGAACAGCATGAACTATCAGTGCACATCACCAACAATAACTCCATCTGCAATTTTTCTGTGGTATGTTTGCCACAATGAAGGTGGCTTTTCATTCTTATCAATTTAAATCTTTGTTTACTATATTTTAATGGCTTATCTTCTACAATTTTTCAATAAATTACCTGAAACTTGTTTCACCAATTCAAAGGTAAGCTCTATGCTTACCTTTCTTTATGGCAATGTCAACTTAAGGAGTTGCCACAGCTTTTCTTTTTCTCCCCTAAGGTATTTTTAACCTATGTCAATTCACTGATTTATATATAAGACAATTTAAAATCAGGTACATAGATCACTGGTGTCAGGAAGGCTACAGTGAGTGGCCAGCTGGAAGAACTACTGCAGGGTACTACCATGAAAGAGGTATGTGCACCTCTAAGCAATATTTCCACCTTTGCCAGAACACTAGTATGTCTGCACTGTTGTTGTCAAGAGACACAATCCTCTACTCTGATGATTTGGAGTTGTAAAGATTCATTAGGTAACTGCTGAACTAAGCAGTTCATGTTCCTTTACTGGGTCTAGAGGAATGTGGAAAAAGGGCAGGCAACATAGGAATATAGGAATGTTTTCAGAGTATGCAGGGATGCAACCGGTAAGGCTAAGGTCCACTTAGAACTAAATATGATATGTAAAGGATAACAAAAAGGGCTTCTTCAAGTACCAACACTCAATCAGTAATGAAAGAAAGACTAGGAAAAACGTGGACACACTTCTGAATGAGGTGGATGCCCTTGTGATGAAGGATACAGAGAAGACAGTTACTGAATGCCTTCTTTGCTTCAGTCTTTATTGCTAAAGCTAACCTTCACCAATCACAGGCCCCAGAGGCAAGAGAAAATCCGGAGAAATGAAAATGTTCCTTTGGCAGAGAAATATCAAGTTAGAGATCATTTAGGCCAACCTGACACCCAAAAATCCATGGGTCCTAATGGGATGCACCCCTGAGCACTGAGGGAGCTGGCAGATGTTACTGCCAAGGCAGTCTCCATTGTCTTTGAAAGGTCATGAACAGCAGAAGAGTCTGAGGGCTGGGAGACAGCCAATGTCACTCCAGTTTTCAGAAGACAAGAGGGAAGACCCAGGAAACTGTAGGCCACAACCTCACTAGTCTCCATCCCTGGAAAGGTGATGGCACAGCACATCCGGGATGTCATTTCTAAGTATGCAGACCAAAATGTTATCAGGAGTAGTCAATATGGACTCACCAGTGAGAAGTCATGCTTGACCAGTCTGATAGTTTTCTATGATGGTGTGAGTGGCTGGGTAAATAAGGAAAGAGTGGTGCTTGTTGTTTTCCTTGACTTCAATAAAGCTTTTGAGAGCAAGCTCAGGAAATGTGGGTTAGAGGAGTGGACAGTGAAATGGATTGAGAACTGGCTCAATGGCAGAGCTGAACGAGTTGTGATCCATGGTACAGAGACTAGCTGTAGGTCTGTAGGTAGCAGTGTTCCCCAGTGGTAAGTACTGGGTCCAGTTTTTTCACCTTACTAATCAGTGACCAGGATGAAAGGACAGAGTGCACCCGCAGCAAGTTCTCTGATGATACAAAGCTGGGAGGAGTGGCTGATACCCCAGAATGCTGTACGGCCATTCAGCAGGAATGCTCTTTAGACCTTGTTCCTAATTCATAGGAAAGTAAAAAGAGAAAAAAAGTATTTTCTTTTATTTCTTTAAAATCTCAAAGTTCAAAGCTTACTGAAATCAAAATCATATTATCCTAATCAGGGGGTTTTCAGTACAGCCCAAACAGGAAAACATGCCCAATAAAACAGAAGTGGACGCATTACTGGAAAATTCAGTTCTTTTAGTAGGAATGATGCTATCAAGTGACTAATCTGAATTATTGAAGAAGAGGGTAGAGAGAGCAGGAAAGTGAAGAGTAGGATGAGGGGACACTTCTGCAATGATTACTTCCCTTGCCCTGCCAGGTAAATCAGAAGTAAAGGAGAAAGCCATACTCATTACAGTCTAACATGAATCTATTTGTGAGTGTATCCCTCTGAGCAAAGCAGCTAATCAATTTTATGACATTTTTAAGCCTAAGTGTATTAATGATTAAAAAATTACATTTATTCTTTTATTTTCTACTTCAATTATAAGTCCCATTAAATAAAACAATAAATATTAAGAAAAAAATTTTGTTCTTGAAACTTACCATATTATTTGTTGTTAGTATATTTTTAAGTCAATGATCCTGTGAAAAATAACAAATTGCCATTGTTTATTCAAACTTGCAATAGCACTTCACTCCTGAATTCTTTCTAATTTTCTAAGAAACTGATCAAATGAATCCCTCTTGCTGAACCAATTGAAAACACTATCAGTCATGACTAGAAAAAAATTAATTAAGAAGTGTGGAGAACATAGGGACAAAGATTAAAAATGCATCTTCCTTAATTTTGAGTCATTATTTTGGCTAATCATCAGCACTCTTGTGATTGAAGGCACTCCTGAAAAACCATGCACATCATTTAACAAGTGGTCTGATCTAGACATCAGAAATTATTTAAGATTGAAAAATCACAAATGCCTCTATTCTAATAACAGCTGTAAAGTAGATTTGCACCTAGAAATAGTAAGATATTTTGTGTTTAGTAATGAAAGAAGATGATTGAGGAACTTTGAAGCTTTCCAACTTCCTCTGAGCAAGAAGAGGGATAAATTTGTGCACTTAAGCGATGTTGTAAACATTTTCATGCTCCCTCTTCCTCCTTCCTTTTCATAGCATCAGAGAAACATTAAGATTTGAAAAGATCTCCAAGATCGAGACCAACCTTTGACTGAACACCACCATGCCAGCTAAACCATAGCACTAAATGCCATATCCAGTCATTTCTTGAACACTTCCCTGGACAGCCTGTTCCAATGCTTGACAAGCCTTTCAGTGGGAAAAAATAAAACCACCAAGGCACTTCCACACAGTTAGGCTCTTTGTACCCCATGATGTAGTGACGCAAGCTATAGCAAATGCATATATGGTAATGTCAGATGAAAAAGTGGGTTAGAAGACCGCTAGAAGATAACTGCACAGCTCGGTGACATGTACTCACAGATGTATTAACTGGACTGGATAGGTGTTGGGAGTAGTACAACAATTCTTATTTACAAAACATGCACAGAAATCAAAGCTTAATCGCCTAAATCCAGCTTAGACCAGTATATCATAGGCCCAGGGAAAGGGGTAGCTTTGACCAATTGTCATCAGGTCAGGTCCTGCCTGGTAGTTTGGATTCATCTTGTGGCAGTGCTTCTTCAGGCTCTGCCTTCCACATGGCATCAGGTGTTCTGGCTTCTTAACCTTCCATTGTTTTAATGTCAACAACCCCTCAACCACCATAGGAGTCATCTAATGTTGGGCACTTCTTAAGGTCACTGTCTTTCTCCTCCTTGTCTTCTTCAGAATGTGGGGAAGAGGGGACCACTGATGACCAGCAAGGAGTGACAAATTAGCATCAGAATTGGGTATAGAAGCTGTGATCAGAGTCAGACATAGTACAATGATCTCTTGGCAAGTCCACAGTGACAAAGAAGGTCCCAGGGAAGGCCCGGAAGCCCAGTCAGCAGGCATAGGTCAAGGGCAGAATGGACAGAGGAGGGTATGAGATTGAGCACAGACTTCACTGCTGCCCATCTGTGCCAATGAACAAGCTGGGGCTGGCAGTAAAGTCCCAATGGAAAGGAGAAGCAGTCCCTCACTTCTAGCTTTCTTAGAACAGCTTTTATTGGTGAAGTAATGATCTTGGGCTAAACCAGTCAATCACCTTAATTCAGCCACATAAACTCCCAGAAGGGGTGATATTTGCTCATCACCCTGAGACAGGTTGTGAAATCTACAGGAGCATAGGAAGTTGGTTGATACGCTATTTTTGATAGCGTAACTTAAAGAAAACAGCTCACTTCATAGGAGTTTGCATCTCCTTAGAATTTCTAAACCAGACAGATTTTCAGACATAAAATGCCTTAGTATCTAATTCTCACACAGAAAAAATTCTTCTAATTTCTAAGAGAAAATTTGAACAGAAATTATGATGAATTTAAGGGATTTCCAGTACATAACATAGGAAGTATAACACAGATCTCATGAACAGCAATTAATGGGCTTTCTCATGTTGGTAGATTGAAAAAGAATGAAAATAAATGTAAACAAGACTACCCAAAAAAGCTACTTACCCCTGAAAATACCCATTACTGAACAGAGGCAGAAGATTAGGTGGACCAGGGCAGCAGTATAAATCCAGAGTAACTGCTAAAGACAGTGGAGTTACTCCACATTTATACCAGTTTAACTGAGAAAAGAAAAGAGTCCACTGAGTATAATAGAATCAAGGAGTTTTCCATTAAATCCAAATGACTTTCACAGCAGGAGGCTCCTGAAAGCTCAGAGGAGAGCAGTTCTTTCAGAACAATAACATCTTGCTTTTCTTCAGCATTTTAAGCTTTACTGTTTGGACAAGTGTTTTAAAATGCACTCAGGATATGATATATTTTTTACATTAGCTATATTTGATGCCAAACGCTCTTGAATTCCAGTTAAAAAAATCTATATTTTCTATAGAGATTTACTTATATTTTCTGAATTTTTAATCTTTGGGGACTTTTGGGGGGTTTGGGGTTTGTTTGGTTTGTTGAGGGGTTTTTTGTTTGCTTGGTTGGTTTCTTTCATCTCTGATGTTATTATACAGTTTAAATGGAGTTCAGTATTGTATGTTTTACGTACTCTCTTTTGGAAGTTCTGGTCATGTGTGAGTGAGACACTTCAGGAATCCTAAAGATTTAAATTTTTCTATTGCATTACTGAAAGATTAGTCATATGCCTCAAAAGCAAGCTTCAAATATTCAAAATCACAGTTGGTTTTGTATATTGTAGAGGTGAAGCATATTAACAAAACCTGGTAAGAACTGTATTTATTTCCAACTATTCCAAAGGTTTGTTGTTTCTGAGAATTTCTTTGAGGATAGGGGGATGGGATGCTTGGTAGCTTGTGGTGTATTTTTTAATTTTATTTTGTGAGCTTCAGTTTTAATATTTATTATACCATCTACTCACCAGAAAATACTGGGAGCAAAGTTGAAGTTATGAAGGTACACATAATGACTTCATCAATAGTTCCTAAACCTACAGCTATTAAATAAAACAGTGAAAAAATAAGTATATAACTGTTTCCAAAGCTTTAAAGTTTACCTATATAGTCTCATATTAACAAGGTAATTTCTAGAAACATATAGATGGAAATTTTGCCTTGGGGACAAGTCTGTCTTGAAAATAATAAAGCTACTTCCCTACATCTTTAACACAGTAATGCCTGTACAATGTTATAAACAAATACAACTATATGGAAATTCTAAAGTTAGCATTTATTTATCTATTTATTTAAATGTTCCTTATACAAATATTAGTTAACCAATTATTGGAGTATAGATTACACAAAAATGGAGACTGGTGTTAACCAGCGATATTACAGTTATTACTTTTTAAAACTAGTTTCTAAAAAGTGAAGACTGCTGAAAGCAAAGTTACAAAGTAATTAACAAATTGTTTGCATTTTTAATTGAAAGCCAGAATGTAGTTCTGGCTCCTCAACTGTGTCTCTCTACCTCAGGTTTTTAGTCTGTTTCATTAAAGCCGTTTTATTTAGCTGGTAGAAACAGTAGGTAATGTGGTTTTGAGTTGATAAATAAAAGAGCACACTACAAGAGGAACTGAATTTCCTTTTCTGTGATCGGTCTGTATTTAGGCACGTTTTCTTTTTCCACAATGAAAGCCTGGTTAAAACATGCATACCTTTCTCAGGTTATTATTAATTTCTCCCTCCAGCTTCAGCCACTCAACCCGATTTACATGAATCTGATTATTTGTTGCATTGTTTTATAATTAATTATCTAATTCTATGGAGAGATCAATGAGGAAAGAAAGAAGGTTTTCACTTTGCACATATTTGTTAAAATCTTAATAGAGTCTCTTTTTTTTCTTATCACTCTCTTTTCCCCCAAAAGAGAGAAGAGATGCATGAAGGTCACTACTGAAGATTCATAAAGCATTGTGAATAATGTCAGAACTATAATTTAATTAGCGGCCCATCTGTCACTTTCTGTTTGATGAGCACTAAATGTCCAATTATCATTTAATATCTGCTCTAATCAGCTCTGGCAAATTTCGCAGGCACACTAGAGATGACATTAATAGATGGAAGTGAGGCTACCTTTGCAACATTATCAGAGAGAGGAAGCTTGTGCAGTTTTGACTTACAATGGGGAAGGCATGAATTCATTCCAATTAGTAGCAAAGACCTTTAATTCAGACTGTGTTACTGCCTATTGCTAACAAAAGCTTTTAGTTGATTTTTTTCAAGAGTTTGGTAAAACACTTTTAGTTTTTATGGAATTTTTTATTTTGTTTGGTGTCCAGAATTAATATTAAATACTATATTCTCACAGCCTCTGTCTTGAAGCTGTCTTTATTTTCGTAATCTTTAGTTTGCACCTTTTTTTATTCATTCTCTTTCTGAC
Organism: Scytalopus superciliaris; assembly: GCA_013400415.1. Lineage (NCBI taxonomy): Eukaryota > Metazoa > Chordata > Aves > Passeriformes > Rhinocryptidae > Scytalopus > Scytalopus superciliaris. Next base: position 77,833 of record VXBX01003024.1, read on the forward strand.
ATTATTCCTTGTAATCAAAAAACCCATGGTGTTGATCATAAAGAAAGGGTGTAAATGTGTTGAATAAATATGGGTAGATTTAATTAAAAAGAAAAAATAGACATAGAAAAATCCTGGGCCAAAAATGTTGTCAGTTGCTGGGACAGAGAACTAATCCCCACCATGATCTTTGTCTGGTAAAGGAAGGGGTGGGGGGGGGGGGGGAGGAGCCTTTTAATAAGAACACAGAAAACACACAGGAAATGACTACATGTTAAAAGCATAGAATACTCATTGATAAGAATGATGACCTATAAAACATATTGACAGAGTCTTAAAAGGCATTTTGCCCTTGTAATGACAAATTGAAAACCTTACTTACCCACACCTTGGGTCAAGGTCAGGTAGCCTCTATCTTCTGAGATTTGACATCAATAACATAAGAGTCTCTGAAAAAGGCTTTTGTCTTGACAAGAAGCTTCCTCTAATCAGGAGCTGCTCATAACCCCAACTCTGGTTCAAAGTGAAATCCTACAGCACTAGGAAAGAAAATATGGCAAAAAAAGGTCCCTGTTTGTGATATCATTGCATAGGTTTGATGCTTAGCCGCTAATAAGATCGGGGTTGCTGCCCAGCAGATCCACTGCAGTAATAAAGTAACCAAATAAAAATAGTTATAAGTGCCTTTTCCCTTCTACTATATATTTTGGCAGCAATTCTGAAGACAGAATGTCTTTTCTGATGCTTCTATATTTCTATTAATGAAATTGAATCTGACATTCTACCAGCTACAGCTTGAATCTGTAAGAACTTGTCAGGATTTTCTGATCTTCTTGATCCTTCATTATTCCACCCAACCCAACATACATCATAGCACTGAGTATTTATAAAACAGAAATCTGCTCTTTAATGACATGCAGATTCAACTAATGCACATGAAGATGAATTCTCATTACATGTGTCCTCGCAGTTTTCCTATGGTTTATAACTTTTTAAAACCACCATGCATATGAGACACTGATTTAATAGTCAACTTCTAAAAATGGTCACAAGAAACCTCTGAACCAAGGCATAACAAAGGGATTTCTGGAAAAAAAAAAAAAAAAAAAAAAAAAAAAAAAAAAAAAAAAAAAAAAAAAAAAAGCAAGAATATGCACAAAGAAAACTATTCCCCAGGGGAATAGAAATGCAGAAATTAAGAAGATTATGAGTTCCCAGGCACAATTGATCCTCACTCCTTCTCCTGAGCTTTGACTCAGAAATTTGGCTCTAGACACAGGTCTGAGGATGTAACTCAAATGCAGTTTTGTTCATGAGAAGCCCTGGAAAGAAGTAGTCCATTAAAACTAAAAGCAAATCCAGGAATGAAAAAAATGGTTATCAAGGACCTTCTTTGGTGGTTCAGAGAAATGTCTTGATTCTGAAGACAATTTTAAATGCCATTGGGAAGTAAAAGAATGAACTCAAGTAGAGTTGAGGTTGTTTGTATTTAGGGTTTCTGTATACATCATATCTGATGACCACTGTGATTTTTTGCTGATTATGCAATGAACAGCTAAATAAATGGATCATATGGAAAAGTAGTATTTGGTATAGAATATTTTAAATTATTTTAAGAAGTTGTTTTCGCTTCTATTCTCTAATTTAACAAGAGGGACCTGTAGACATACCTCAAGCATCTCTCATTATTCCATCTGTTCTCACAGGCATCAAGACTGTACTCTTCCATTATAACTCTGCACAACTGTAAGAAAGAACTGGAAGAAAGAGGCATCAGAACCATGGAACCTGCACACCTTGACAAACTTCTAATGAAACATTGCCTTGACTACCCTTTTGTCAGGTAAAAGAAGCACCCAATCACATAGGCCACTGAATAGCTAAATATTTTACACAAATTGTGACATTTTGCAAAAAACTTGACATCAGCATATCCTATAGCCCCACACCCTTGTTGAAGTTCCTCAGATGTTGCAGCAGAGACAAGTTATAACTTGTCATGACCTCTCTGTCAGATTTGAATGAGTATCTAAACCTTGATGTAACTGGGCTTCTTAGTTTTGCCTTGTAAGCACAATGGTAATCCATTTAGTAATTTCCAAATGTTTTTTCTCTCATTAAAAGAAATTGTTTAATTCAGCTGAAATGTGATAATAATTTAGACTCATATCTAGAATTAGTTCTGGATTACTGAAAATAGATTCAGAAAAAAGTTTAATTTGCTTTAAAAAATTCAGCTCATATCTATGTGGGTTTTTTCCTGTTTAAAGTATATATACTTTTAAAGCCATAAAGTAAATGACAGAAACCCAATTAACACCTATTAATATTTTAGGATTGCTGATACAATAAGGTGTTCCTTTACTATGGTAAGTTAAAGGTGTGGACTATCACCAGTGCAAAGTAAAAATTAATCTTGCCTAAATAATGGGGAACACAACACAACACTTAAACTCAGGTTTTCTAAAATATGAAAGAAACCTATAAAAAAACCCCAGACGATAAAGTATAGAACACAGCTAGGATATTCCATAAAGAATGGTAGCCAACTAGGAAAAGAGTGCTGGGGAAAGCAGCTTTCACTGGTTAGATAAGTATTTTTCATTAGCATTAGATCCTGCCCTGAGGGTCAGCGCTTAGACACAGTGTTAGATGCGTATGATACTACACCAGCCTAAAGGTTAGGGTTTTGGAGGGCTTTTAGCACTGGTTTAGCTGGTAGATCTTAACCTGGAAGACCACACTTGACTAACAAAACTGATGATATGCATCTAAATTATGGAAAAGGTCTGGGTTATTTTATGACTTAGTCCATTAGCAGAACAGGTCCCAGTGCTATTCTAATTTCTCTTTCTAATCACGTCTTAAGTTGTACCATTCTCTATCATTGCATTTCTGTAATATTTTTTCAATATTAAACACCTATATGAAAGAATTAATAGGTAAAAACTACTACAGGGGATCAGCTTTTCAGATAAAGTAAAATGTAAAAGAAAATGTATTTTTACTTTTTAATTAAAAAACAAACAGGAAAAAAAAACATCTTCAAGAGCATTGTTCACTCATTTGACAAAGATTTCAGTGTAAGCAAGCTATGAACGTTAGTCAGGAACCATATCTTAAGTTTGAATGGTGCTTTTCAGTAGGATACTAGGAGGTAAATATCAAAAAAAAAAAAAAAANAGACAATCCTAACCCTAAAGAAGTTAGAGCATTACTTGGTAGGAAAAAAGTGGATGAAATTGATAGTGATCAAGGCAAGAAATACCAGGCTCTGCAGAGTGCACTCCAGTAAAACACTGGACTGGCACACTCTCACTGATCCTGCAGATAACTCTGGAGAGCCCTGCTTTGTCTCTCTATCTTTCTGTGCACCTGCTGCCTATTTAGGAAATTTTGTGGATTCTGCTTATGAAGGACGTCTTGTTACCTTTGAAGTCAATGGTCAAACCATCATTACTTCCTTGGAAGCAGATGGGGCCCATATGGCCTGCTTGCATGATCATTGCTCATGTAAAACACCCACAGAGCTAACAGGTTTCTAACTGGGATGAATTGCGTTGTAAGAAACAGTAAAATGAATGAAAGAAGCTAAAATAACGTGAAAACTCTGTGGGAAGCAGGGAATTTTATAAACCTCTTCTGGACACATTTTGGCACCCCAGTTACACCTTCTGAAAGACTCGCTGGAGGGATGAGTTGTGAGGGGCTATGATGAGGCAGTGAATAATAGCAGGATGATATGGAGAAGGCCTGCAACTGTGGACACTGAAGCAGTAAGACTTAATTAGAGCACTATTACTGTCTTAGGTTGTTAGTGCATGACCCTAGTGATGTCATTCTCCTGCTAGGAGATTCTTACTGGATTGTGCAATTCATTGAAGTGCAATGCCCGCAACATCTGAACCTCAGTATTGTTCTCACCAAAGCAAAGGGGTGAGTAGTAAATGCTACTAAAATGCTGAATAAAATCAGTTTTCCATAGCTATAACATGGAGTGTATTAATCTTGAGAAATGTCAAGTGGAATGCTGAATGAAGCACCTAGGAGTAGCAGAAGAGTATTTCAGGGCAGGAAGGCAGAACTGCTGTCTGTACAGTTCAATATCAACACCACTTAAAAGATACAGCAGCAGGACACACAGTTGTGAAGCCACAGAAATTCTGAAGCTAACATGGACTAAGCATGTTTCAGGAGTTGTAGCATCAGTGTGTAGCAGCTAAGCCCTGCTGAAAGGCAGGTTTAATTAGCTGAAGTCAGACAAGCTGTGGAGCTAAAAGCCTCAGACAATAAATTGTATATATTGTTGGCAGAGATGTGCTATGTCATCTAGATAGAGTTTACTGCCTGCTAAATTGGAGAACCTCAGGATGAACTGCCAGGTAGTGCTTTGCAGATGTGTTATTCAGATGTGTTTTGTTTCACTAACAGCATGCCAAAGACTAATCAAGGCAACTGATCTCATGGTCCTAACTGGTAGGAAGACACATGCACAAACAGCTTTGTAAAGTTAAGAAATCATGTTCAAATATGCACACAAAATCATTGCTTCAATGCAATACCCTCCCCAGCTTCCTGGACTTTCACCCTTTTCTCAATATGTATTTCTCTTGATGAAAGCAAATACTTGCAGTTCTAAAATGTGTTTGTAACACTCACAGCACTGTAACTCGGGTGTGAAAAGTCTTGGATGAGTTGAGTAGTTAGTCCCAGTAGCCCAGGCCTGGCACCAGCAGTAGGATTTCACTCTTTAACAAGGAAAATAACACCAGGTTCCTTGCTGTGGGCCCAAATAATGCAACTTTACAAATATATTTTCATGTTAAGCAACAATATTCATGAAAACAAGTCACATCTTTAAAATTAGTGCAATGGTCAACGTAATAAATGTAATCAATGTAATCAACGTAATCAATGTAACTATTGCCAAGAACTGTCCATAACAAATTCTGTGGAGAGGAAAGAGATCAAAAGAAAACAGGAGAATTGCCATACCTGTATTTTCAAAGGAGAAATACTTGTATTTTGCCAACCTATAATTTTACTAGAAATGTTGTTGTGTGTACTTGATGTTTTTTATTTACTTATTTGTACAGTCATCAGTCTGCTTAAAAAAATAAAACATATGGATTATATATATATAGACTATGGGCACATTGGTATAAAGAATAAGAAAAAATACTTCAAAATTAAAATGACTCTTAATTAACAATTAAAAAAAATATTATGTTCTTTTGATTTGGGATTCAGTAAGGAATCTTTCTCTCTGAACAGTAAATGTTTACTGTTCTCACTTTATAAGAATTATGAACATGGTGACAATGTTATAGATCCTAGAAAACTCAGTAATGCCCAGTATCCTGTTGTGACAAGGCCATAGAAGGAGGAAATACAAACATACTTAAGGGTACTTCTGCGATAAGCTGTAGATGATGACTCAGTTATGATGACAATGACATCACAATGATATTGCAGAGAAGCTGTGTATTTATCTCAGGGAGTTTATATGTGGATTCAGGAAAGTTGTAACTTGCATATACACAGGCATTTGAGGTTCCCCTTTCATGAACTTTAATAAAAGTTTTAGACACTGAAGGCAAGGCATTTTTTACAGAGCTTACCTGCTCATGATCAGCAACTGTCACAACTCATGAAGCTTCCTAAATAAATTTTAGAAGTAACTGGCACTACCTGAACACAGAATTGTCAGAACACTAACAAGTAGAGGCCTCTTAACTAGCTGTCAAATCATCATCATTACACAGACATGGGTGCTTAACTTTTAAAGGGAAACTCAAACAGTATTTCATTTTTCTAATGGACTGAGAAGTTCTACACACTTTCTAAAAAATCCTGCCTTGTTCCATGCCAAACTAATTTTTGATGTAACTGATGGATTAAGGGTCTTTGTTGAGGTATTGTAACTTTTGAATCTGCCTTAAGTAAAGCTTTTTGGATCCTTTTCTTTGCAACTTTTTAAGAGTTCAAAACCAACATGACTTCCTATTTTGCTTCTGCTCATTACAGTATATGCCCTCTTTTTTTTTTCTTTTTTTTTTTTTTTTTTTTTTTTTCTATTCTAGACTATTGAATAAAGCAGAAAAGAACAGAATAGTTCACTATTTAAGTAACCTACAACATTCGTCTGGTCCAACTGCTTGACTAATTCTGACCTGACCAAAAGTCAAAGTATATTGCTAACAGCATAGTCCAAATGCTTCTTAAACACTGACAGGCTTGGGCCATCTAGGAAAACAGCATTTCATCACCCTCTCAGTAAATAATTGCTTTCTAATGTCAAGTATGAACCTCTTCTGATGTGGTTTTGCACCATTCCCATGCATCCAATTGCTGGATACCAGGGAGAAGAGGTCAGCATTCCCCCAGTCTCCACCTGCCTTCTCAATAAGTTGTAGACAGCAATGGGGTTGCCACTCAGTCTGTTTTTTCTCAGCCACTTCTCACAGGACATATAGGCCTGCTACTTCTGACCAAAATGTTGGACCTGTGTATGCCATTAAATGTGACATATGTGAGTTGTAAGGCTGCTGGTTTGGTTTTTCCTTTTTGCTTGTTTGGTTTCATTCGGGTGGGTGTGTGGTGGTGGTGGTACAGATGGATATGAGTGGTGGGTATATGGTGGTAAGAGGTGGTAGGAATATGATGAAAAGGGAACCTGAAGTTAGACTTGGAATTTAAAATGGAAAAAAACCCCAACCAAACCCTAAGATGCACACAAATACCTGAAGAGAGAAAAATTACTTCCCTAAAAGTATTAAGAATACGGCTAAAATGCTACAGGGGTTCAAAGAATCTGCAGTGACTTCTGTGCTCTTCCCTGCCAAACTCTTCTGCAATGAAAGGTAATGTTAATTTTTTCTAGATTGTTAATGGGGCTCTCTGTAGCTCTCTGTTTTTCCTAATTCTTAATGTCTTGTTCCTATATTGCTCGAATATACTTAAGGCTTTTTGGGAGAAATCCATGGCCTTCTTAGAATGGGGAAATTTTTCCCTAACTCCACTAAAGGCTTTTCATGTGTCATAGCTCTAGTTAAGCTTTTTATGGTTCACTGAAGAATGCAGCAATTAAATCTTCTGTTTTTCTCATTTCTGCTAAAAAGAAAGTTGGATTTATTGGAAAAGGTACTTGTACTGGGCAGTTACAAATTCCAACCCTCACTTGTTTTAAAGTTGAGGTCAGAATGAAGGAGATTGTCTAAGACTGTAACACACAAGACCTTGAACACACATCTTGAATAATAGGCAGACAGTTGAGTTTGCATGAGTCCTGCAGGAAAAAGGTCCTTGAGCAGTCATGCTGCTGCATTCAACATGAGTTGCAATCTGTAAGTGGTTTTCAAGGGTAACTCCAAATAAAGCATGTTACGGTAATGCAGCCTGAAGGCAAAGATCAAAGCTGAGAGATGGGAGGATATAAATACACTTCCTTTACAAATGGCCAGATGATTCTTGAGCTGTCTGCTTAAATACTTCCACTAATGAAGTAACAGAAAGTAGTGCAGCAGTGACAACAGCAGAAAACAGAACAGGTGCTTTCAGCTTATTTCTACCATTTATCCTGAGCTCTGAGCCTCCAGATTCTGGTATTGAACTTTCATATTTCTTGGGCAGAAATCCTTAATTTAAGTAGCATAATTGCCTTTTGCTTAGGCAAAATTTCCCATCAGCCTATAGCCCTTGGAGTGTCCATCTGTGCAAAGAAGTTCAAGTATACTTAATTCTGTGGAATGCTGAACCACAAAATACTATCTTTTTTTTTTAATAAATCCACTTAAAAGCCTCCACAAAGAGGTATGACAAGCATTTTATGTCTAAATTTTATTTTGAAAACAAATAGTTTTCCTATGCATGTCTATTTTCTTTTTGCCTATCAGGTGTTGGTGAGTTTATCTTTAGGTCACCTATTGTTTCTTGGATTTTTGGTATCCTTATACTAATTTTCTGTTGCTATGTTAGATGTGCTGAAAAACAGTAAAAAAAAAAGAGAATTTAATAGAGGTTAAGAATAAAAAGTGCACTTAAATAAGTACAAAATGTATCTTAGCTACATAGTTCAGAAAGCCAGGTCTAGGCTTTCAGTTGGGCCTCATTCTACAGAAGTGCTCAAATTATTTTAAGAAAGAAAGTCTTAACATTTATCTCCCTTGAAGAGAACCTGAAAGTGAAAACTGAGATTTCTGAGTTCTTTGAAGTATCTTCAATGTGATTCTTAAAAGCATTTCAGGCCTTTTTCTTGTGTGGAATTTCTGTTAATTTCAAATTTTAATCGCAGTTCTGAAAAAAGTTCACTTCTGTCATTTAGAGAAGATACATGACCAAATAAATGGAAATCTCAATAGGTATTTTTACATTTGTACCAATAATACAATACATTCACTACCAAATTTTGAAAAAATGACATAAAGAATTAGAACTAAACTCATTGCAATAAAGGGAGTAGTTTTTGGAGTTGACAGTGTCTCTTGACCTGTTTGCTCATTCAAAAAAAATGTGTTAAGTAGCAGGATATCTCATTACAGGTGTGAATTAGCAAGATTATACTATATTCTTGTTATTTAAATGTACCAGTACTAAAGAATAAAAAACAAAACATTGATGAGACTACATGGTAAACTTTGCAAATAACTCCCCTTTAGGGGAAATAATGATGAAATTAAAAACAATTCAAAGAAAGGAAGTAAAGACATTGAACAAGAACATGAAATTTTCCAGAACTCAGGGTAATTTAAAATATTTTTTTTTCCAATTCTGGAGTTAAATATGTGTTCTTAACTCCACACTCAGACTTAAATTCAGTTTTTATTTAGTTGAGAAACAAAATGAAAAAAGTAAAAAACCTTTAATCTAGTAAATTGGTGTCACATCATCACATTTAAGGTTTGTTCTTTACCTTCTGCTTTAGCTTGCAGCCTCAGTGTGATGAGGACTTTCCTAGGTATTACTAGAATTTTTCTTACTAAGACAAATAATGCCAAGAAAATTTCCCCCCATTTTTGTTGTAGACTGACTTTGCTTTTTATTCTGTTCTTCATGATTTTCCCCCTCCAGCTTTCCAATAACAGTAGCCAGTGAACTACAGTGTGCTACAAAGCTGCCTTAGATGACCATGCAAAAAATACACAAAATAAATTTCATTAGTATGGGTTCATATCTTCCAACTGCTTCATCAATATCTACATCAATATCTATATTTTATGCTGTCTCATTACTAATCATGAGCTGAAACACAGAATCACTGAATCAGAGAATATGTCAAGTTGGAAGGGATCCACAAGGACCATCAAGTCCAACTCCTGGCCCTGCACAGGCCCATCCTCAAGAGTCACACCATGTACCCGAGAGTATTGTCCAAATGCTTCTTGAACTCTGTCAGGTTGGTGCTTTGACTATTTCTTATTCATATATATATATAGTGCTGTTTTGTTTGGGGGTTGATTTTGGGGGTTTTGGTTTAGATTTTGGATTTAGGTTTAGGTTTGGGTTTGGATTTGGTTTTAAAATGACTTTGGGAAAATTAGGGTTGAATTGGACTAAGTTGACTCTTTAAGTTATGAAATCTTTCTGCTGGGCACTGCACAAGAAGGAAAGACTCATTGAAAATGTAACTGTTATTTCTAGACTACCCTAAAAGGGATTCAGAAAACTCAGTCCACACAGTCCATCCAGAGACCATGCTTCCATATGATAGAAGAATAGGCAAGATATGTCCAAATAAGATGTATCTACACATATCACTATATCTATCACTTTCTGCCTGGTGGGAGAAAATAATTGGGATATTTTTCTCTAAGAATAAACAGATTCTCAGTGCACTTGTCTTTACCAAGTGAAGGGAAAAAGAAAGTTCCCAGTTGCAATCAGCTTGATGTAATAGATACATAATGTATCCACAGAGGCATGGAGCAACCTTGCTTGTTCCCAGGACATTCTATTTACTGTAGTCGCTCCTATAAATTGCTAGACAGACTAACACTTTCTGTAGCAGATCTACTGCTTACTCAGTACTTATTTTGAATGATGCTGGTGTATGCACATGGGACCAGTTGTGTCCTTTCCAAATGTTAATGAGGAATTGCCACGGATGGTAATTCATGGATGTGTTTCATAAAGGAGCCTCAGTCCCTTAAAAAAATTATTTTTCATCCTGGCAGTAACTGGTGAGAAAAGTATGCAAACAGAGCATTTATTTTCTTCTCAATACTTTAAGTTAAGGTCAGACATTCAGACTTCATTTTGTACTTTACTGTCTTTCTTATCTTAACACAGGACAATGCAGAGACTAAAGGGGAGAAATGCTCATTTTTGTCATTTGCACTCATATCAGTGGTGGTCAAAGAGTGATAGAGGCCAGAACTCTTGATAATTTGCCTGCAGTGATGCTTGTACTCTTCAGGAGTTGTTTGAATTAAACACTGCCAACCAGGGAAAAATCAATAAAGTTGTTTAAATGGTTTCACAGGGGCCTTTGTGATGATTGAATATTACTCTTCTTACAAGACCAAGAGTTCTTTTTT
>VXBX01003024.1:88391-99236 GCA_013400415.1 Scytalopus superciliaris
TTTTTTTTTTTTTTTTTCCCCAGTGCATGACCAGTAACTAAAGCTATTCAGTCTGAGTCCAAATGAAGACTGAGGGTCTTCTCTTCTTACTGTCTTCTTCTACTGACAAATAGTTTTCATTTCCTTTTTTTAAAAAACTAAAGTAGAACAAATCAATAAACCTCCCAGAAGCAGCAACATTAACATTCCAAATCATCCCTATTTCCAGCTAAATCTGCAGAAAAGAAAGGGCAAGAGCAACACTGATTTACACTAAGTATCTACTCCAACATTTATTTGGGTTAGATGACATTCAATCAATTTGCCCATAGAATGATGCACTGTACAAAAAGAACTGCAAACAATACAGATTTTCAGTGTATGAAAGATTTTATTTCTAGAAATGTTTTAGACTCTGTTTAATGATAAATAATAGGTTACAGAATTTAACAGAATTTAAAAGAGTTTAGCATTCAAAGTTGCTTTTTAAAGCATATGGCAAAAACTTAGATTATGCAAAATTTAAGTGCTAGATTGGAAAAAATAATAAATCTGAGAAAACCTGCATCATGTTCACATAGAGAATTTATTTATTTTGACAAAGATGCATCATATGGCAGGTAAAAAAACCCTAAATTATGCTGGTTTGCACTGAAACAATCCTCAGCCTTGCTGCAACACTGTATCAGCTAAACTAGTACTAGTTTCTAGCATTGCTAACATGGACTGACAATGCAGACCTTGCAACAGTCAAACTGGTGGAAGTTTCCTATGTTATTTGTGTACATCATTATAAATGAAGAAAAGAAAAGCATGAATCACCACTGTATCAATGAAAATGGTACCTTCACTCTTTGGGAATATATGCTAGCATATATGAGTTTCCTTCCATACATGTTGAAATACTTTAATTCTCTTGTGCATGTTTTTCTGGAGTAAATGTTGCTATTTTCCTGTTAGAAGTCACACATGGAGCATAAAAAGAGTGGAGGAAATGGGGGTCAAGGGAGGCAGGACTCCTGGCTTTTTATCTCTGCTTTTCCACAATTCAACCTTTAGCATATTCCTTCATTTCCTTGCTAAAACCATGACAGCTACAACAACAGCTAACTCTAGAATGCTTTGAGATTTAAATAACTGTTACTATATTTCAAAACCTTCATTAAAATTGTCTGGTGTGAATGAATGTGGAACAGTAATGGAGGAAAATATGCCAACACAGTATAGAGCAAACACCTAACAAAAACAAAACAACAAAAAACCCACACACCCACAAGTACATCCAAAGATGCCTTTACAGTGTTTTCTTCACAATTCTGGGAGATTGGGAGATGACACTTTCAGTTTCTGTGCTATTTCCTTCCTCATAATGTGCTCTTTTAGACTAACTGATATATGTTTTTTACAGGACAATATAACTTCATAGATTAATATTTATTCGTATGCAAATATTTTTCTCTCTTTATCTTCTTCAAATTGTGAAACTTAGGATATATATTTTGTTTATGTATCCCATCCCAACTTCTGGTACAGGAAAACCCAATTAATTCAAGAGCAGCAACCATCTTGATTGAAAAGAATTCACTCTGAACCTGGCATATACCCCTACATCCCTGCCTATGCTTCTACAGAAGGACAGAATTGGTATTTCTTTCTTTTCCTTTCTGCTTCTAAATTTTTCATAATTCACCAAAAAAAAAAAAAAAAAAAAAAAAAAAAACAAAAAAAAAAAAAAAAAAAAAAAAAACAAAAAAAAAAAAAAAAAAAAAAAAAAGAAACCCAAAACAAACAAATAAAAAAACAAACCAAAAAAGACAACCGGGAGTAACAGTACTGACAGAAATTAAAACACACCAGTATTAGCTGGGTTTGCATAGGAAGGTTCATAATATTCAAATTAGAAGTAGAGCATAAATTCAGTCTTCAAGTTCCCAGTATTTCATCATGGCATGATTACACATACATCTGCATCACTTCATTTCTTATTGGTTTGTCTTTTTTTTTTTTTTTTCAGATTCCATCAACAAATACAAAGTACAGATGAGGCAGAAACATCGAATAATTGAAGGGGAAAAATACCAAGTTTTCTTTTAACTAAATAAAATTCTATAAATGGGGGAAAAAAATCAGCCTAATCTACATGCAAAATAACCTATCCGTATTTCTATAAGTACCTTGTATATGTGTGTCACAAGACCTCTGCTGGAAAAAGAATAGGCCAGCTATCCTAATGTTTGCCTACTGCACCACTGGCTCCTTCGGCTGAACACCAGTGGTGAGATTCTCAGTTCTGCTTTGTGGCTGTCTTGGAGTCAATCAAACCCATTAGTACCTGTGGACATGGACTGTTCCAGCAATTAAAAAAAAAAAAAAAGGCAAACATAACCAACTTCATAATCTTCATAATCTAGAAATTATTAGCTTTTTAAGAACTAATAGCTTTCCATCTAATGAAAATCTTAATTAAAAATGTTTATTTTAGTGGATTTTTTTTTAATTCCGGTGTTGATAAAAAATTCTAATATCTGGATTGTTTTATACATGGCATTTGCTTTCATAAGCCATGCAGTTATCAGAAGCTAATCCTGTTGAGAAACTAATCAAGGAAGGTGTTACACAAATGCAAAACATATGATTAAAGAGAGGGAAGGCAAAGCTCATGCAAAGAACTGAATACTATAATGAAATTGCCACTGAATGGAGATGTGAGGACTTCAAACTCAGTTTAATTAGGCCACTGAGTGGAATCCCCTAAGACTGACAAGAATTGAACAGCTAATAATCAGTTTGTTCTTTACTGATTACTAGCTAATCATGTCCCAAGCACAACCCCTTTCCCCTTTCTCATTATAAATACATTTGCAAGACTTTTTTCTAATCTCTGCACTTTTATGGGCACACAGACTGTAATCAGATAACTTCAAGAGCTTCAACTAGTGTCTTTAAAAACCCACCTATTGTTTGTGGAGCAAATATTTGCATCCTTCAGCATCACATTGGTAAACATCGCCTGTGCTTGTATGAAGTGATGAGAAAGTCAATTATGCAAGAGCAGCATATTTTGTTACCTCATTTTCCAAAGTTGATTTCCATTTTCTAGCAGCTGAGTGTGCCTCTGCTGAGTGCTGTAATTCTGTGTACAAAGAAAACCCACTTGCATTCAGAATTTCTTGCATATCATGGCATTGACTTTTGAGACTTATTACTGTGAACCTCCTTTTATATGGAAAGAAATAAACTTACTTTTTATATGTCATCTTTCATATGAACTGTAAGCTCATATTTTTATCTATACACCTTTTAAGTAATTCAAAAGAGGTCTATTAACTTCTTCAGACCTTACATTTGACCTGTCATGTTATAGACAGCAAAGTGATATTGTTTGATGATTAGCTAATGAGAGAACTAGAAAGTAAGTAAACCAGTAGAGAAGTATCCATCAGCTGCAAAATGGTGAATAGGTTGCCTGGAATATTTTCATGTTATGAAAAGACTTAAAGTGTCAATTGTCTTTTGAAAAACAATAAGGTGTTAAGTGCCTAAGCTCTACATACATTTTAGTTTTCAGTAACAGAATTTACTAAATTCTCTATAAAGCTTCTTTACATTTATAAATACTAAGGGTTTCTACCATCTTAACAAACCTAAGCAGTTCAGCACCAAGGCCATGAATATGTCTCATCAAGATCCTCAGAATCTGATAGCACCAAACTATTCTCTACCTCACCCAAATATTGCCTCAAAAGTTTTTTCTCTATTTTAGGCAACACCACATTAGAAGTAATCTCTGTAGAAAACACAGAGGGCAGAAATGTTTTTATTTGAGATCCCAGTGAAACAAGACAGAGGTGACTGTGCATTTCCACCTTTTCTATAGTTCAGAGAGGCTAGAAGACCTTTGAAAAATGTCCTCAGCATGAAAGGACTAAAGCTTGTATCTCTTCCCTGCAAGGCACCACACTTTTTCAAGCAGCCACACATTTTCACTCTCCTTCTGTAGCTTTGAAATGTCTTATAAAAAGGATTCAGTACTTTTGTTTGGTCCAGAAAAAAAAGTAGCAATGGGGAATATAATTCCTTCCCACTGAATAAATCAGGACACCTGCAGAGGAGACCTGTGTTCTGATCTCTTTCCATAGACTGCTTCTGTGTCTTCCATGACAAACACTTAATGCTATGTGTGTGAAGGTTATGCAGATAAGAGAGAGAATACCTTACTAAGCTCTTTAGGATACCAGCCATCACAGTACCTACTGATAAAATACCCAATAAAGTCAATTAAAGAACTCCCGGGGATCTTATGGACACGGAAACAGCAAATAGAAGAGCAATGGGTCACCGTGGTGACATGACAAGTAAAGCCATAGGGTATCTTGTTAACGCTACAAGCATGTCCAAAATATTTTAACACAGGTTTTAATTTTCCTTGTCTATTTTCAGCATTGCCTTGATTGTTCTTACTATTATTTACTACTACAACAGTACACATATAACATCTGATAGCAAGCAAGAGTGTGTTGAAAATGAATAACAGAAATAAATTTCATCTTACTGAATCCATTGATATGTTGTCATTTGAATTTTTAAATGCATTTCTCTTTAAAAAAATAAAGGTTTATTTGTTCTTCTTGCATTGAGCCTTATAAACAAAATCAACACAAAAAGAAGCCTTAAAGAAATAAATAGGCACAACTATAAAACTGTACTAATAGAGTAAAACATATTACTAATTATTTTTTTTTTGTATCTATATAAGCCTGAAACAAATTAATATTTTGAGTGGATTTTTCAACATTAATCATGATTGATGAACTGTCAATCAGAAAATCTTTCTGCAAAAAGTGAAAGATAGGTAATAGTAGTACGTGACTAGATATTTAAAACACTATTCATCCCAACATAAACAAAATAGCACATTAATAATATAAGATTTGAAAGCAGGTAAAAGTGTGCTGATCCTATTTGGTAAATATGTCTATTAAAATTAACATCAAATGTATCCCTACCTAGATCTTGATGCTCCCTTTTCTTGCCACATCACCCCACTTCATTTCAATCTGGAAGGATAAAATTTTTAAATGAATTTATTTAGTAGCTGATCATATAGATTTCATTTGCATTAGGTGATGTGTTCACAGGTCAGATAAAGTCTAGCTAGGGCAAATATATTGAGAAAACCTGACTAATGTGAAATATTTGAATTATATTTCCAGTTCTGTAAAATTAAAACCACATTGCCTGCAGAGACCAGTCCAAACCTTTAATTGCAGATCCAGTTTCTAAGTCTGAATGTGCACTTAAGAAAAAATCAACCTATTTGAAAGTCCAAATATGGGTTTTCATGATTCTGCAATTACTTATTTCTGCCTCACGGCTCTGGATTTTTCATATTACGGTAATACTCCTCTTTTCAGAGGACTTAGCAGAATGGATTACCTAGTAGGGTGTCACTTGCAATTCAGAACTTGCAGAGCCAGCAATGTATTGGCTCATATGCTGCAAAACATTACTGTTTATATCTGTGTTCCCAGGCATGCACAATACCACTTTATAATGGTATAAGTTGATCAAATATTCACCTAATATATATATATCTATATATAATTGAAGTGTCCAATTTACTTCAACTGAGAATCTAACACAATTTATGTATGTAATTAAAACTATGGTAGAGACTCATCTTGCACAGGTGACTATGAGTAAGGCAGTAGTAATCAAACAAGTAAACAAAGAAGTGGTCACAGCACAAGCCTGACAGAGCTCAAGCAGTGTTTGGATGATACTCTCAGGCACATGGTGTGACTCTTGGGGATGGTCCCATGCAGGACTAAGGGTTGGACCCGATGATCCTTGTGAGTCCCTTCCGAGTCAGCATATTCTGTCATTTGCTGATTACATCATAACAAATCTCAGTTCATGTGCTTAATCAAGGAATTTTACTAAAGGAGCATAATTTTTACCAAGACAGAGAAATTGGGTACTAAAATTTGCCTTTTTAGTGTGTGTTCATACAGAAGAGATATCAAAAAACTGACAGATTCATACATATGGCCTACCAAATGTGTTTTGTAAAGGCAAAGAAATGAGGAAAAGTTGAGAAAAATCTATCAGGTATTATGTAGACTGTCTAATTGTATTTGACAAAACTGAAATAGAAAAGGACCCACATTCAAAAAAGGAGATAAAATAAAGATACAATATCAATGTCTGATTATAGCAGTGGCCACATACAATTCTTTGACTAACAATATCTTCTACTTCCAGCTACCTGTTAGCTTCTGTCCTGGTCAGTTCTGTAAAGAAGAGAATGCCCTGAGTCTGCAAACAGTTTCTCTAACACTGAGCACATGATTTTAAAATCATGTCACTCCTTTCACAAGAATGACTAATATGTTTAAACAAGTACATTATAATGGTCAGATTTAAAAATGGACTGAATTTTTTTTAAATAAATCCCAATGTTTTCAATTTTTTAATAATTTTTTTCTGGAAAAAAACCACCTTTTTGAAGAATTTAATATGTCCTTTCCCTTCCTTTATGAAATAAAAACCCCTATATTTTGAAAAAAAAATAAAATAAAGAGATGAATGCAAAATAGTCATTTAAAGCTAAGACTCTGTAAAAGTAATTACCTCCTCTAGCCTGATTCTTTAAATAAATAAATAAAAAGAGAAAGAAGGAAGCAGTAAAGTGACTACATTAAGAAATTGATTGATGTTTTTCTCCTGTGCGATGTTCAGCAAGCTTTTCTCTGGAGAGGCTTTATTGGTTTGCTGGTACTAAATTTTCCAAACATATATATATCTTCTGATGCATGGCAAGTTTGTCACTGTTGAGAAACTACGTCAGCCAAGTTAGAAAAGTTAAGAGCCTGTAAAACTTAAGTCATCCAGAACTGCCAGTAATGGAAAAAAATATAGAGGGATATTAAAGAAATTCAAAGTTATATGAAGGTTGAGGTTTTAGATGGATGAGGGTAAAAGGTGCGAAGCACAGGCATTACATTTGCATATTACTTAAAAGACATAGAAAAGAAAAATTAAAATACAACAGTATGTCAGATCACCTTCTAAAATTTTTCCTTTCTAAAGGAAAAAAAAAAGAGCTAAACCTGAATCCTACAAAAATATTCTAATTCTCTCACCTGCGCTCTTTCTACATAATGTTTCGTGAAGTTTAAAATGGCAGTTGAAAAAATATTAAATAAGTACTTGGATTAATAATATTAAATTAGTTTGAGAATTAATAAATTAGTAAATTAGCAATTAAATTTGGAGTGACCAAATTGCAGCCTTCCAGCATCTGAAAAGGGCCTACAAGAAAAATGAAGAGAGACTATTTACAAGAGCATGTAGTAAGAGCACAAATGGGAATGGATCAAACTGAAAGAGAACAGGTTTAGATTAGATACTGGAAAATAATTCTTTACCATGAAGGTGGTGAGGTACTGGAAGTTGGCTCAAGAGAAGTTGTGGATGCCTCATCCCTGGAAGTCTTCAAGGATGGGTCTCTGAGCAACATGGTCTAATAGAAAGTACCCTTGCACATGGCAGAGGGTATTGAAACTAGGTGATCTTTATGATCCCTTTAAACCCAAACCATTCTATGATTCTACAATTCTGTGAAAATCAGAATAATAAAAGAAGAGCATTTGGCTTTTCCAAGAGGCTTAAACCTACATAATTTCATTGTACAAGTTTTTACAAAACCTTCGTTTACAGGCTTTACAGGCTCTTCAGGAGGGATAGGCAGGTCAGAAGAGGTGGAGGGGTAGCACTGTATGTAATAAAAGGGTTAGAATGTGTGGAGATCACAGTTGACAATTGCACAGCTGAGAGGCTCTGGGTAAGAGTCAAGGGGCAAACAAATAATTCGGATGTCATTGTGGAAGTTGCTATAGACCTTACAGCCAGGACAATGACACTGACGAATTATTCTTTGAGGAACTAAGGGACACTTCCAAGTCAACTGCCCTTGTCCTTAAGGAGAACTTCAACTTGCCAGAAATTAACCAGGAGCATGGCACGGCTGGTACAACCAGGGCCAGAAGATCCCTTAAAAACCTGGATGACCATTTATGGACAACTTTATTCTAGGGGATCCAACTTAAAGGTGCCCTCCTTGATGTGCTGCTTATCAACAGAGTGGATCTTGTGAGTGAAGTGGAGTTTGGTGGCCTCTTGGCCACAGTGACCACAAAGTAACTGAGTTCAAAATCTCTGTTTGCAGGAGGAAAAGTGACAGCAAAACCTCAACTCTGGACATGAGGAGAGCAGACTTCAGGCTGCTCAGGGAATTGGTAAGTAAGGTCCTCAATAACAACATTTTTCCAGGTGCTGGGTTCCCATGACTTTTTAAACATTACCTCCTAAGTGCACAGGAGCAGGCAATTCCCAAAAGCTGGAAGTCAAGCAGTGAGAAAGAAGGCAGACTTGACTGAGCAGGGGTCCTCTCTTGGAAACAAGGAAACAAGGTCAAGTGACATGGGAAGAATTCAGAGATGCTGGTGGAAGTCGTCTCAGAATCTTTAAAGAGCTGGCTGATGTTATTACAAAACCTCTTTCCATGATTTTTGAGTAGCCTTGGGAATCTGAGAGTCCCAGCTGACAAAAATTGGTGAACATTGTCCAGATTCTCAAGAAGAGGAAGAAAGAGGACCCTGGAAACTACAGGCCTGTCAGTCTCACTTCAGTGCCTCTTGAAGTTATGCAGAAGATTATTCTGGGAAGTATTGTAAAACACTTGAAAGCACAGTCATTGGTCACAGCCAGCATGGCTTCATGAGAGGAAAGACCTGCTTATCAAACCTGATTTTACAGTGAGGTAACCCACCTAGTTATCAAGGGAAGCCAGTTGATGCAATCTTTTTGGACTTCAGTAAAGCTTTTGATACTGACTTTCACAGGATCCTTCTGGACAAAATGTCGAGTACCCAGCTGGATAAACACATCATTTGGTGGCTGGGTGAGCAATTGGCTCATGGGTCTAGCACAGAGGGTAATAGTAAATGGAGTGACATCAGACTAGTGACCTGTCACTAGTGGGGTTACACAGGGCTCCATCTTGGGTCCTGTGCTCTTCAACATCTTCATAAATGACTTGGACACAGGACTGGAAGGGATACTAAGTAAGTTTGCAGATGGCACAAAACTGGGAGGAGCTGTTGACTCCCTCAAAGGCAGCGAGGTCCTGCAGAGAGACCTTGACAAATTAGAGGAGTGGGCAATCACCAACCATAAGTTCAAGAACAGAAAGTATCAGATTCTGTACCTGGGGTGGAGCATCCCTGGATGTACAGACAGACTGGAGAATGAGATGCTGCAAAACAGTGCCACAGAAAGGGCCCTGGGGGTCCTGGTTAATGGCAAGTTGAATATGAGCCAGCAGTGCCCTGGCAGCCCAGGGGGACCAATGGTGTCCTGGGGGGCATCAGGCACAGCATCACCAGCCGGGCGAGGGAGGGAATTTGTCCTGCTCTGCTCTGCCCTAGGGCAGCCTCACCTTGAATATTGTGTGCAGTTTTGGATGCCACAATATAAGAAAGAGGGAAACCTCACTGCAGTCTGCAGCTTCCTCATAAGGGAAAGAGGAGGTGCAGGCATTGATCTCTTCTCTGTGGTGACCAGTGACAGGGTGTGAATGAATGGCCTGAAGTTGTTTCAGGGGAGGTTTAGATTGGGTATTAGAAAAAGGTTCTTCTCTAAGAGAGTGGCTGGGCACTGGCATAGGCTCTTAATATTCTTAAGATTTTCTCAATACATTTCATCTTTGACATTCAAAATTTAATGGAGTTTGGTCACTGAAGAAAATTTCAGGTGTTTCCTCACTATAAATGAAGCAGAAACAATTCTTTGTCCCTAATAAATCAAATTTACTGGAAGTCACAATACTAACTTTACTTGTGTATATGCCATTTCTTTATTTTCAGAAAGGAATAAGAAATATCATCTTAGTGATTGACCCTCAGTTCAGAAGTATTCTGAAGATAAACAGTTTATTTGATAACTATAAATGTTTTGAGTGTCCTGTTTGTTCCCTGGAATTCAAAAGAGAAACTTTTGATTTTGAACTTGAGTTTGATTCAGCCACACTTTGAAACCTTTCATCTTTACCTACTGTAAACATTCAACAGTTCAAGTCTTTTGGAGGAAACCTTCCTGGAAAATCATCTTTAATATTCAATGCTTGAACATGGTCTTTGAACAAGATTTTCAATTGTGTAAAGGACCAGTAAAATATTGGATATCTACTGGAATACACGTCATATAACAGACTGTTCTATCATCTAATAATGAAGAAAATAAAATATTATTAAACCTGGGCAATTAACAGCACAATTTATATTTAAATCTTTCAGAATTCACTCATACTTTACCTGTAAATACTCATAGACAACATGGACCTCTCAAAGAGTGTTGATAAATTTGAATATTTATTCATCATATCTTTGTTATCCTTATATTTTTACTAATCAATAATGTCTAGGAACTTCTCCACGGACACCCCCTTGTCGCGGGGGAGAAGCTTGCGTACCCTTATGAGGTTGCGAGCTATGCTGGCGGTGGTTTGTGCCTCCGGTAGGGTCTCCCATGCCAGTCAGGTCTCAACTGAAGGGTCAGACAAAGTGTGTCCACAGGCAGGATGGGGTCGAAGCCCCCTGGCAACCATCCTAGGAGAAGGACAACTCTAACTCCAAACCCGGGCAGATGGAGCTCGCTTAGCCCTGTAAGGCCATCCATCTATGAGAAGGATACTCTGACTAAACCTACGTCCTGAGGACTTCGCTGTCACCTTCCAAGCTTGCTGTGCCCTGGCAGATGAACCTCAGGAGTAAAGGATAAACAGTCCCGCCGCACGCTGCGCCT